>CAIGQQ010033648.1:0-21659 GCA_903798035.1 Danio albolineatus
TAGCAGCTGCAGCTCTGTTTACATCTACAGACCTACAGACTAGCAAAAACCACACACTTCTGCTGAAATGTTACCCTCAGGGAGATCTGTTTAACAATAAATGAACTATTTTGTTCTTCAAGGATGCACTAAGTTGATCAAACGTGACACTAAAGGCTTGTATAAAGATACAAACATTTTTCAAGCGAAAGATCTTAAAGGTGCTTTAAGTGTTTGACTCTTCTAAAGCATAAAAACACCATCATATGTTTGCAGATATTCAGAAACATGCTCAGTGAACATACTTGTTTAACTGAAAAAACAATGCCGAAGTCAGATATTCTGCTGTGAAAATATTTTTTTCCTTGCCGAAACTGCTGTCTTTGTTTATGTTCATTTAACCTGCTAATGCCAGTTTAGCCAATTATATTCCATTGCCTTGCTGGAAAACAGCTTCTTTCATTCATTCATTCATTCATTCATTCATTCAGAAAGGCTCTGAAAGCATGCGTTCACGACCAAAATGTGATGTAGGAGAGATTCAGAGTTCCACATGAGGTTATTAATTAGCAGATAATATAAATTATATATTAATTAGCAGATAATAGAGCGTAAACATTAGGTGAGCAGGTTACACTGTAACCCCGTGTCCTAACAACACACTACATGACGAGACACGCAGTGATGAGGAATTTGGCTGTTTGCACCAGACGAAACACGACAGAAATGTAAAAACAGCCATTCAGAAGCACAGAATAGTGCACTCACTGCACTCCAGCCAAATGGTAAGGTTTAAAATCTACTGAGAATTAGTTGCAATGTAACTTAAACTCAACAAACGGACCATCAAGATAAAGTCTGACCGAAGAGTGTGTCATCACCAGTGTTGGGTAAGTTACTTTAAAAAAGTAATTAATTACTAATTACTAATTACTTAATCAATATTGTATTTAAAATACTTTTGTAATTACTGTGTCTGAAAAGTAACTAATTACTCAATAAGTAACTTAACTAAGTACTTCTTGAAATCCCTATAAACCTTGAGTGGACAAATAATAAATATTTAACTCTGTAAATAATAAATACTTAGATAAAACATATGAGTCAAACATGAAATAGTTTAGCCTTTTATTTTTCTGAATCATCTTTATTATATTCTATTTTAAAAAAATCTATAATAATTACATGCATAATAACGTTTAGCATGCAATGTAACCTTCTTAAATATTATTCTGCATATCTATCGATCAGGCAGGATCACATCTGTCAACCCTCCCGTATTTCCCGGGATTCTCCCGTATTTTACAGTTCTATCCCCCTATTATCCCGTAAAGCTCTTTTCCCGTATTTTTAGTTGTTCTCCGACGGGTGTAAAAAAACAATAAAGAGTCTATCCTCCCCATTCGCAACCCATACCGCTGAACCACCAGTGCCGCCCCTTCTTCTTAAATGTGAATCTTTTCTGTGCTTTCGTTTTATTTAGGCATTTAAACACTTTAGAATAAACATAAAAAACGGCAGGATTCCCTTTCCTTTTCATTACAGGTGCCGTCGCTCCTCCTATGCAATCCTCAAAACAGTCATAAAGCGGTGCGTGACTTTCAGCTGACGCGTCCATAGTGATAAATAGACGCTGTTTCCCAAACGGATTCTGTACCCTCGATTAGAAGCGGAGCGAAAGTGGACACTGGGTTTTGGGTGCGTGTTTAAACAGACACATGCACATAATTAATAATAATAACATCTAAAGATGTCGATCTTGATGGTTAACTAATTTTGTCTTAAATGAGCATAAAACATTAGGAAAGCAATCGAATGCCGTCATTATAACTATAGATGTAAACTTCTGTTATTTATAACAGAGACACCTCTGTTATTTAATGTAATCAAACAAAAAAATCTAAATAAATGATTCATTCACTGCTCTTTATTCAGAATGTGTAAGTTATACAGTGAAGAAAAGATTAATACAATTTGATAACTTTTCTTTCATTCATTCATTTTCTTGTCGGCTTATTCCCTTTATTAATCCAGGGTCGCCTTTCTATTTCTTTATAATTAAAGAAATTTTATTTCTAAACTATTTGCTAATGTATTCTATACATTAAAAATAAAATCCCTTATTTTCACATCCCAATGTTGACAAGTATGGGCAGGATCATGCAATCTCTACAAAAACAGCATTATTTTTGGCGGTATTAGAATGAAAGCCCGTGCAGGATGATCGGAAGTGGACAAAAGGCTTCAGATTTATACGGCATGTTTTTGAACTGGATTGTGTCTCTCTTGTTTACCTGTGATCCGATCGAGCAAAAGGTGTCTTATTACTCTGTAAACAGAGCAGCATCAGTCATGTTAAATTCGCCGACTCCCTCTGTTAAATGCGTATCCTAGCCTTTCTCATAGTAATCTTCATACCAGCCCATGTCAGGTGCGCAATAGCCTTGAAAAAGCCGCGCGCTACAGCACGCAGGCGCGCAATGAGGAAAAATAAATTGATTAATACTGAAAAATACTGTATAATGTTCTTGTCTGGGAATATTTTCATTTGGTAAAACAGCCACTCGCTTCATCTTCCGCTTTATGACTAGCAGCAAACTGGCGCGCGGCGCTATCACATGCATCTGCACTACGATGATTTTAAAGCGCCAGAGTTTACTTTTACCTTTAGAACATAAATTAATCAAATTGTGTAAGATTATTCAGCGAGTTTAATTATTTTACAATGTAACGCAGGTGCATTATAAGTAACTGTAATTAAAATACCTAAAAATGAACAGTAATTAGTTACTTTACTTTTTCAGTGGAAAATTAATTTAATTACAGTAACGCGTTACTTAGTAACGCATTACACCCAACACTGATCATCACTGTGTTTTGTGCGTTTGCTCACTGTGTACGGAGCCGATCTTGTTGCTCATGGCGAAGCGGATCAGCTGGTTGCTGGAGTCGTACATGACGAAGATCTGCTCCACGCTGAGCTGCTGGCTGGAGGACACTGAGCCCAGGACGTCCTCATACGGACAGCTCTCAAACTTGATGCTCTGCGTCCACAGATACGCCAGTGTGCGGACGCTCCCGTCGGGCAGGCTAACACTGTACTCGCGCCGCGACGATGACGTGATCACTGCCAGAGAATAAACAAATGACAGGAGAAAGACAAGCCTGGTCATCAGAAATCATATATGCAATTATTTGTGCAAGCATTTGTGTGTGTTTCTCACAGTTGTTGGAGTACTGGTAGATCTCGCTGTAGGGCTGGATCTGCACTGTGGCTCCTCTGGGCAGCTCTGGGATTCTTCCGTCCAGTTCTGTGCTGATCAGCAGGTGATCGTGTTCATCGATGCCACTGAACTGCTGTCTGATGGTCAGACGCTCGTTCCCCGGCTGGAAAACCACTTCGGCCATGCGACTGAACACACCTCCTGCACACAGCGGAAACAAACAATCAAAAACAAATACAACATTTATTAATACAGGCTTACCACTAGAGATGGGTACCGAAACTCTGCACTGTATCGGTGGCTAAATTACAAAAGACCAAAGTATCGATAAGCTCTGACGTTAACGGTTCTGTTTGCTGAATAAACATTACTTACAGTAGCATACTTTAACTGACCAACCTTTTCTAATTTTCCATATTTGATATTCGTCTGCACAGTTGGCGATCTCACATGAGAAATGCTCGTGTCTCCGGCGAGCATGTCAAGTATTAAAGCCTTCACAGTTCTTGGCTGTGCGAGCACACTCAGCGGAGGCTGGCGCTTAGTACACACATAGCTGGCGACACAGACTCGCACGCACACACAGCTCGTGAGCCTATGGAGTGAACCAAACGGGTTGTATTTCCTGAGTGGACATCTACAATGCCCGCTGCAACAAACGCAACAAGTTGTTTTCTTGTATAAGTGGAAACGCAAGCAATCTGGCTAAGTCAGAGGTGTCCAAAACTCAGTCCTGGAGGGCCGGTGTCCTGGAGAGTTTAGCTCCAACCCTAATCAGACACACCTGAACCAGCGAATCAAGCTCTTACTAGATATACTAGAAACTTCCTGACAGGTGTGTTGAAGCAAGTTGGAGCTAAACCCTGCAGGACACCGGACCGAGTTTGGACACCCCTGGGCTAAGTGAAAGTATCTTTCAAAAGTGCATTAACTGCAATGAAAAGTAATGAAGCGTTTTTGACTGCTTGGCTACTAACGGTAACGTTACATCATCCACATCGTTATGCCAGCAGCCAATCACCTAAATTTGTATAACATCAATAGTTACACACATTTGGTTACAAGGAAACAGTATGTTTTTTCTGCAGTTGCCTAAATAAATCTTCAACATTAAAAATGCTGTTACATCAGTTGTATTTACAAATACAGCCTATGAATAGCCTAATAATAAACTATGCTTATTAAAAAATTATTTTAAAAAAACAGCTTATTTTTACATTGCAAGATGCTCAAAAATTGTATTAAAAACACAGTTAACTCCCAAAACATGGTCAACTCATGTGAATGAGTTTATGTGAATGCGTTAATGAAAAATCACAAACATTATCTCATTCTGCTGCATTTTGCAGCTCAAAGAGGGTATTTGTAACTGCAGGGAGCACAATAAACCAAGAAAGGTCCCAACTTCTGCCAGAAAAGCCAAACATGTTGATTTTTCTCCAGAAAAATGGTTCGAAGTCATTTTCCTTCAAACTATTGTACATTCTTTTATAGGGAAAAAAATATTTATTTGTTTTACAATTATTGGTTTTGTTTTATTTCACATTAAAAACATAATAATAATATTAATAATAAAACAAAGTGTTGTTAATTCTGTTCAATTTGTTTGTTTGCTTGTTTTTTATGAAAAAACATACAAAAAGTACCGATAAGAGAACCGTTGAAGTATCGAACCGATGAGCGGTATTGATAAAAGTAGTAATACCGTTAAAACCTTAACGATACCCATCCCTACTTACCACTCTTTCATGTACACCAAATTCGAGGACTTTTTAAATCGCTAATGATTTTAAATCCTTTGCAATTCACACCATCAGCATATATAAGAGCTACAGTATGCAAATAAACTTGAATATATTGGGCCGTGAAAGTCCTTCCCTGTACTTTCACTTACACTTTATATGTGTTACGCTTAAATTATGTTTCGAATGTGTCATTTTCAAAAATGTTCACCATTTTAAAGTCATGTTCAAATAACAAAAAGTTGAACTCAATACTGGTAACATTCAAATGCGGTTTCTGAAGTATTGATAAAATGCATTATTTTCCATAGTACAAGATTGAAATTTAAGAGTATTAAATTAAGATTTTCTTAGTTTTTTTTCATTCAGGTTTTGAAAGCAGCACAATACAATTGTTAAAATACCGCCATAAACTTTAAATGCAAGCACTTTCAAGGACCTGTGTGTGGCTTTAAGTACTTTCCAGGGCTTGAATTCATGCCTGAAATTCAAGTACTTTTAAGAAGCATGGGAAGCCTATTAATACTACAGGGCAAAATTAATTGCAATTAATTGCATCCTAAATAAAGGTTTGTTTTGACATAATTAAAGTGTATGTACTGTTTATATTGATTAGGTATACACAAATAAACCCATGCATGCATATACAGTAGAATTATTCGCCTTCCTGTATATTTTTCCCCAATTTAAGTAACACATTTCTAAACATAATAGTTTTAATAAGTCATCTCTGATGTCTTTTCTCTTCACCATGATGACAGCACATAATATTAGACTAGATATTCTTCAGGACACTAGTATTCAGCTTACAGGGACATTTAAAGGCTTCACTAGGGTAATTAGGGTAAAGTTGGGGTAATTAGGAGAGTCATTGTATAACAGTGGTTTGTTCGGGAGACAATCCAACACTAATATTGCTGAAGGGGGCTAATAATATTGACCTTAACATGGGTTTAACACTATTAAGAACTGCTTTTATTCTAGCTGAAATAAAACAAATAAGACTTTCTCCAGAAGAACAAACATTACAGGAAATACTGAGAGAAACTCCTGAATCTGAGAAACATTGTTTGGGAATATTTTGATTTTAGCTGTATATTAGTAATGCATTCTGGTCAATGCATCTCAGTTGATGAAATAAAATAGCATGAGAAACATAACAGAGCAGGTATTTGGTATTTTAAAGTGTCCTATGATTGCTTTGCAGTCTCCCACAACAATTTTAAAAGCATTTAAGGTCCCAAAACTGTGTATTTTTCTTAGCATATGCTTTTAATATTAGATTAATTTTGCAAATTTTATATTTGTTTGAATGGGATGTAAACCACTCCTCTTCCTTAAGCCAGCTGTGCTCTGATTGGTCAGCAAGTTTGTTATAATTGGTTATTGGTTATAATTGGAAACCCACACCAACACCAGTAGAACAAGCAGACTCCACAGAAACCCAGCTGGGGCTTGTACCAGCAACCTTGCTGTGAGGCAACAGTGCGACACCACTGAGCCACCCATTATTTCAATTAAATTCACCTTTATTTCACTAGCGCTTTTACAATGTAGATTGTGTCAAAGCAGCTTCACATAGAAGGTTATAGTAAATTGAAAATGTCAGTCCAGTTATTAGTGTTGCCCTGTTGCCCTGATAAGGAAAGGGGTGGAGTACGGGTGGAAGGGGGGATTCTTCAAGACGAAGATGGCTAAGTGATTTAGGAGTCGTCTGATTAGTGAATCATGCAATAACTAATGAGGACCAGACATTAGACATTAGATTATTTTACTAACCCCATCGGCAGATTATTTTGCTTATTTTAAGGAAAAAACTCACTTAAATTTGAGTCATTATTTCTTAAAACAAAACAATATTCTAGAAAATGCTTCTCAATTTAAAACCTTTTAGATATTTGGACTAGTCGGGCATTATCTAAGTGTGAACTCTTGAAATCGATAGCTTCGACCAACATCGTTAACAGTCATCAGAGCTGTCCTATTGCCATGTTCCTTCATCTTCTCATCATGCAGTTTTTTAAAACGACATCAAGCATGACTAGGCATGGGTCGGTATAAGATTCTGGCGGTATGATAATCTTGGATAAAAATATCACGGCTTCACGGTATATTGTGATTACTACTCTAAAATATATTCTTTTTAAATGTCTGAGTAAAAAACAAAACCTTTTTCCCATTTGAACACAATATATTTTATTTAGAGAAACATTTAAATTATTTTGGGGCAGTGAACATGTCAGGCTGAATAATTCAAGTGAATCATTGACTTCTGCTGTCTTCATTTGTTTCAAAAAAACTGAATTTACACCTAAAAAACAAAGAAAAAAAATGTAAATAAAAAATCTTACTCGGAACGGTATAGCAGAATATTTTGGCGGTATAGGGCGGTATGAAAACCTTGACTTCTCCAAACCTTGAAAACGGTTATCGCCCAATGCCTAAGCATGACATCAAAAAACATGTCAACAATGCTAATCAATTAGATTGGACATACAAGCGCTACACTCAAAAAGTTTTTGAGTGTAAAAACTTTTCCTGCTTGAGCAATCTACGTATTTCAAGAGTTCGCCCTTGCCGATGATTGATTATAAAGCGTGTTTGGCATGCTGTCCCGGGAGAGAGCCCTGAGCTCGTGGGATCCTCGAGCCTGGGGCTCCCCCCTGTTCCAGGGCGAGAGGGGAGTCCGAGTTCAGGTAGGTCTTGAGAACTCCCCCGCTTGGCGAATGTAGATTATGAATGGCTCTGGAGAGTGTATGCTGAATTCTACGCTTATCTATGATGCTGATTTAGTTTGTCAATACTTATGTTACATGTTTTAGGTCTGTAGGAGGAAACCGGAGTGCCCTGGGAAAACCCACGCAAACACGAGGAGAACATGCAAACTCCACACAGAAATGCCGACTTGGCCTGGTAGGATCTGAGCCAGTGACATTCTTGCTGTGAGGCAATGGTGCTAACCATTGGGCCTCCGTGCTGCCCTGATACTGAAAGGGGAGGAGTAGGGTGGATTCTTCAAGATAAAGATGGCTAAGGTAAGATACTCTGGTTATTTGTAGTGATTTAGGAATCGTCTGATTGGTGAATCATGCATTAGCTAATGAGGACCAGCTGCTATCAATCATAAGCGCGTGCTCCTCTCCAAATTAGTTTATAAATAAACTTTACTTAAAATTAGTTGAAACAAAACAATTCTTATGTTTTTTTATTAAAACCTAATTGTTTTAAGTTCAATCCACTTAAGTTGGTGAACATTATTAAATTTGTGTTGGAACAACTTGAAGGAATTGTGTGAAACCTAGCCCTTTCGACAGAGAAGTAAAAAAGGAAAGCATTGTTTGCAGCGCTTAATACCACTCTTGATACTACACTGCTCAAACAATTTAAAAAAATAGAGGAAACACTTGGAGTTACACTGTGTTGTTAAAGTGTTTTGATCAGTTTATATAAATGATGGGTATTAAAGGAGGAAAAGTACAAGCGTTTACTTCTAAACACTTCGGCAAATGATAGAAAGCTGCTAATCTCTGACCACCTCCAGAACCTAAACATGCTTGACTGATGATGAGCACATTTATACTGAAACCACATCAAGACAGACACCTCCAGTAAATATTTACATCTCTCCCCAGTGTTTTCTATCTACGGGGGGCTTGACTGTAGATAAACAATGTTAAAGGCAAGACCAAAGAGGAGACAGGATAATCGCAGACCCTAAAGATTCACTGTGATCAAAATGAGAGAGTTTAACATTATATCATTCATTTTCCTTCAGCTTAGTTCCTTTATATATCAGGCGTTGACCACAGCGGAATGAACTGCCAACTATTCCAGCGTAAGTTATACACAGCAGATGCCCTTCCGGCTGCAACCAAGCACTTGTGTTTGTGGTTTATAAGAGCTCAGGATACATTCTCGCTTAAATATCAACACAAAAACACAGAAGGACATTAAAATAAGTGGAACTAGTAGTATAGTAAACTGATAATTATGCAGTCATACACACATCTAGATCAGTGGTTCTCAAACTGTGGTACGCGTACCACTAGTGGTACGCGGGACTTCTTCCAGTGGTACGCGGAAGGATATCTGAATAATAAAAGAATAAAATGAACACACTTTTTAAACCCTTTGACGCGTGCGATAACACCATGATCAGAGAGCATTGGCTGTTCCCTGAAGCGTACGAGTACACCGGAGTGCTTAGAATGTCTACTTTAGTGCATCGCGTCATCAAACGTTAAAAAATCAGCCTGCTTGGCGCGGAGGAAGAAAAAGAGGCGCGCACGCTGGCGGAGAGTTGTGCGGAGGGAGAGACACGCGCTAGAGAAGCCCTTCAGCAGACCAGTCCTGTAGTGTTGAGATTTTTAGTTACTAACTCGGGAATACTGCACGTATGAATTGGTCAAGCACTGTATATGTGTAAGTAAGGGATAATCAACGGCTTGCCGTGCGTTAATGCAGGACGCGCAGGCAGACAGAGAGATAGAGAGCATGTGTCAGTGCTGTTTATACATGCTGATATTATTATACGATTTCATCAGTCCGATCATGGGTGGACAAATAAGACATTCTCAGTCAGATGAGTATTTTTCTAATTTTGCGGATCTCCCCTTCCGCCAGTAACATTTCTCATCGGTTTCACATGCGAGTTGCTATAGTAACTGTAAACATTTGGGAGAAGCGCATTCATTTCGAACTGTGATCAAAACTGATTGGAACTACCTGTGCGTTGCACACCCTCCAGCCAATCAGAATCAAGAACATCAACAGACTATGGAATTTATGCATTAATCACTCGCTTTTCTGACACACACAGGCCTACTGTAAATGACGAGCAGTAAGCAGGTCTAATTTCTAATTTAAATATGTTATTCCGAATCGTATCAAAATACAAGTTAACGTTAAGATATCAAAGTTATGTTATATGTACATGCAAAATATATCTCAAAATGTATAAAAAATGTATGTATATAGGCTACGTATATGACATATAACCTATATTCATCAGGTCCAAGCAACATTTGCAGGTTTTGATGAATAGGCTACTATACATTAATACTTTACAAGTACAGCAGTTTTCTTTTTATTATTTAAGAACAGTGCCATTTTTAAATCACTTTTAAAAGCACATTTTAATTTAAATGGTAAAGTTATTTTTTTACTCTGCAAGCACAGTTAATGTTCAAACTATTTATAATGTGTAAAGTGGCTGACAATAATACATATTCTTAATAAAAGGAATTGATTTGTCTTTTTTTTAACTGTGCAGTGCTGTCGCTGCTTAATTAGGCCTACTGCGCTACTGTATTTCAATACTGGTCATTATGGTGGTACTTGGAGAGACAATTTTTTTCTGAGGTGGTACTTGGTGAAAAAAGTTTGAGAACCACTGATCTAGATGGTTAACGTGCAATATATGTATTTTTAGCATATTCAATTGTGCAAATAAGAATTCAAATATTTATTTAAAAGTATTATTAATGTTTTAGACAGCTCCTGTGAATATATATAGTCATATAAGTATATATAAGTGAAATAATATTGTTATTAAGTGTAGAAGATACAAACCATTATGAGCTGTGCTTTTTAAAATACATATTGAATAGTAAGTTGTAATTAAATTTGATTCTGTTTGACTTGATGAAAACAAATAAGTAAAGCTTGTGGTTTGAAAGACAGTGGCAAAGTCTAAAGCAGAGATAAGTAGGGCCCTTGGGCCAAAGTTGGCCCACAGTAACCTTTGATTTGGCCCACCATCCCATCTGAAGAGAGAGGAAGAATGGTGGGGATGTGTTTGGAGTGAATGCCTTTGACAGAGAGTGTTATTTTGATTTGATCGTAACCCTTTATTTTTTTGTTTTATTGTTGAGCTACAAAAAAAGTCAACTGAAATTAAATGTTGTAAATGATTCAGAATTTTAAAATGTATAATATGTCACTTGACGAAAAAACGATGCACAAGACATCAGAGAGCAAATCAAGGCAGAGGTAGGCGCACTATACTGCATTAGTTAATATGATTAGGCCGTTCATGATATCTATTTTTTGTTGTAGGATATATTGCACCAAAATATATCGCGATAAACAATATTATTATCAATTTAAAACATTTTTAAGCCACTCATTATATAATGCCAGAATGGCAATATAATAGCATCATAACGCAAGTACACTCTTCAAAAGAACACATCATATTTCATTCTTAAGAATATTTAATTTAGTCATTTTAATAATTTAATGATTAGGCATTGGACTCATAATGTGAAAACGCATATCCAAAACAAATAATAATAAATGTTAACAAAATGCAAGGTAAAGAGTAACAGAGGGTGCCATATCTGTTACCAAATAAATTTTCAGTTGTCAGACACCCACATCAAAATATACTTTAGTCATTTATAGTAAATACTATAGTGTTTTTAACCATACTGACACTGACACCTCCTATAAAGATAGAAAGGGTTGTGCAATCAGCTAAAATGTTGCAAGAATTGGTTTTCACGTATGGCCGATATATATTGAATCACCAAAAACTATTGAGGTCATGTCCATGTATTGTGCGATAAGTCGATATATTGATTATTGTGACAGGCCTAAATATGATTAGAATCAATGTTTTCTAGTTATTTTTATATGCTAGCAAATACATTTGGAAGTAACCCATGGCAAATTTTATGTTATATGATGTGATCTATTCGGTTTCGTATATATATTCAACCCCTATACCTGAATCAAGTTTGATCTTTGGCCCTTTATGAGAAAAATTTTGGGCACCCCGGGTCTAAAGAGCATTTTGAGTTTTTGAACTGTGTTTTTATTAAAGTTTTTGTAAACATAGTACACAAATAACATTTACTTAGAATTTTTACAATCACACAAAAAACAACAAGAAAACAGATAGAAAATGATAATTGACAGAATTTATAATACTAGATAAATAATAGTGGCAGCTTAAAAAATAAACAATTAAATAAATAAAAAGAGGGAAAAGAAAAGTAAATAAATAAATAATCTCCAATCTAAAGGCAATAACTACGACAAAGCCCCTGACAGCAATTCAAAAATCAAGTAATGTTGCAGTAAATTAATTCATTCAGTCTCTATTTCAGAGGTCAGCACAGTGGAATGAACTAACAACTATTCCAGCATATGTTTTACGCAGTGGATGCCCTTCCAGGTGCAACCCAGTGCTGGGAAACATGCATATATACTCATTCACACACACTCAAACATTATGACCTATTTAGTTAATCAGTTCCCCTATAGCACATGTGTTTGGACTGTGGGGGAAACTGGAGCACCCGGAGGAAACCCACACCAACACGGGGAGAACATGCAGACTCCACACAGAAACACCAACTGACCCAGCCGAGGCTCGAACCAGTGACCATATTTTTCGAAGATTTCAATTCATTTGAATATATTTTAAACTTTAGAAGTAATCTGCTGTGGACCAGATATACTGGTGCTGTATACCAAACTGTTTACAATAATTATTCTCTTAAAATATTAATAAAACAAGTTATAATTGGGTAACACTTTATTAGTTCATGTCATTTAATGCATTTAATTACACAAACAGTATTTACTTTAGACTAAAGAAATGTAAATACAGCTGTTCATTGTTAGTTCATGCTAACTCACAATTCATTCATTAATGTAAACAAGCACGAAACAGGATTTTAATAATGCATTAGAAAATGTTGAACTATGTTGAACTAACTATAAATAAATGCTGTACAAGTATTGTTCATACTCAGCTCATGTAGTAAATACATTAACATTAATGAAGCCTCATTGTAATGTTTTGCATAGATTTTAACAAATGAAACCTTTTTGTTATATTTTGCTTAAATTTTAACTAATAAACCTTATTTTAATGTTTTGCTTAAAATACCAAAGAAAGAAAGAAAGAAAGAAAGAAAGAAAGAAAGAAAGAAAAACCTGAACTCTGAACTTACTCACGTTCAGTTTGTTGTAAATTCATTAACTTACATTTACTAATGAAGCCTTATTGTAATGTTTTGCATATATTTTAACTAAATAAACCTTATAATGTTTTGCAGAAATGTTAACTAATGAAATGTTATAGTAATTCTTTGCTTAAATACCAAAAGAGAGAAAGAAAAACCTGAACTTTGAAAAGTTACTCACGTTTAGTTTGTTGTAAATACATTAACTAATAAAGCCTTATTGTAATGTTTAGCATATATTTTAGCTAAATAAACCTTAGAATGTTTTGCAGAAATGTTAACTAATGAAACTTTATTGTAATTCTTTGCTTAAATACCAAAAGACAAACCTGAACTTTGAAAAGTTACTCACGTTCAGTTTGTTGTATATACATTAACTTACATTAATGAAGCCTTATTGTAATGTTTTGCATATATTTTACCTAAATAAACCTTATAATGTTTTGCAGAAATGTTAACTAATGAAACTTTATTGTAATTCTTTGCTTAAATACCAAAAGAAAGAGAGAAAGACAAACCTGAACTTTGAAAAGTTACTCACGTTTAGTTTATGTTAGTAAATTCATTAACTTACATTAACTAATGAAGCCTTATTGTAATGTTTTGCATATATTTTAACTAAATAAACCTTATAATGTTTTGCAGAAATGTTAACTAATGAAACTTTATTGTAATTCTTTGCTTAAATACCAAAAGAAAAAGAGAAAGACAAACCTGAACTCTGAAAAGTTACTCACGTTTAGTTTGTTGTAAATACATTAACTTACATTAACTAATGAAGCCTTATTGTAATGTTTTGCTTAAATACCAAAGAATGACAGGATAAAAACAAATTTAAAGTTACTCACGTAAACTTTATCGAATTTCCCTTTGAAGAAGTGCAGCGTTTGCTCCAGTTCGAGCTCGTGAACCGAATCCGGTCCCGAATCCAGAATCTGGTCTCCGAACTGAGTCCCATAATCGAAGAGCTGCTCGCGGGACAAACACTGAACCGACACCAGCAGAGCCAGAAGCCCAACACTGCACACAAAAACCTGCATTATTATAGTGTAAAACTCCACATACACGGGCTGTAATAGTGTCCGGTCTGCAGATGAGGAGCCCCGGTCTGCAGTAACGGGGATGGGGATGAGGTGCGAGAAGCGCTTCAGAAGGCGGAGTTCATTTACATCACTGAAAGACAAAGGCTTGGGTGGGGTGCTTTTAAATACCCATACTAAAATCACTCAAACTATATTTACTGTGTATGTTTAAGTGTCTTTAGTAGGCTACATTTAAAAGTTTGGCAGAGTAGCTACGTAAATGGCTTAACGTTACGTAGGTTAACTACGTTTTTTTCCCGCTTTGTTCAATAAATGTCTAAATATTTAAAAACAAACTTATTTTATGTTAACATTATCGAGTGTTGTCTGTAAATTAAGAATATAACCAATTTGGTGCATTTTGGAATAGGCCTGCGACATAAAATGTGGGAAAAGTTACGTTAAATTGAAGCATTGTGAATATTGAGTTCCTTAAAGAGTCATGTTATGAATTTACACTCTAAACTAAGTGTTATATGGGCTACTTTATTGTTAAACTATATTTTTCAACTGAATAAAATATATAAAACGTACTGCAAGTTTCAGTATCAACAAACTCTCAACAATTTGACGTTGAGGAACGTTTTATGACACAAAAAGCTTACCTTTGTTTAACCCCATGCTGGGTATTTCTTCGAATATCTTACATATCCATATTAATGAGTTATTTGTAGACATTCAATCTACACATGAGCAATTTTTGTGAAGGCGGTGTCGGATAAAGTTCGCGCCTTTTCACCTGGCACTAAAATGGCGCACAACTGTAGTAGCAACAGCTAATCACTGGCGGCCTCAAGCTTATGGTTATAAAATGTGTTTATAATTTATAATTTTGTTATGAATTTATACTTTAAAACTACATAAAAGTAAACTTACACGTTCAGTTGGCTATAAAACTACTTAAGCTCAATTTTTTACAAAATTTTTGTTACTGAAACCTCATTGAACATGAGTGACTTTGTAACGTTCTATTAAAAATAAACATGTTTCTTGTCTACACGAAAAAATACTGTGTTTGTGTATTATAGTGGTATTACAACTTAATAAATGATTCAGCATACTGTAGCATTTATAGTGAACTGATAAAATACGCCTAAACTGTGGTGTATTGTGGTATAATATATCCTTTTAAACTACAATATTGGGTAATTTGTTTATATTGCTTGTTGCCAGATAAATTCAAGTATCGTTCAAAAACACAATTTTTTTTATGTGGTTCCCTTAAAAGATGCCAAGTCTGCAATGGGACACACATTCTTTTTTTATGTTTACTATTACTTACACTGATTATTTTGCTTTTCTCCAGTTCTCCAGATGCGAATCACCTCTGCCCGGGGCCTCAGTGAAGATCCCGGTGGGCTTCAGGGGTCAGTGCACTTCTGAGGGAACCTACAAAGACAAGCTCATAATCCTCACTTTACAGCCTCGAGTTAAGTAACTGTTCTCAGTTAATAACCCAGTTTATGAGCCCTTTCAACAGCCAACACTCTTCCTTCAGCTCACGTTTAGTCCTTATCAAGCTAAGATGATTAGTTTACATTACAAATATTATCAAAAAATATCCTATAATTATTTGAGAAGTCACAGAACTACAGCAAAAAAGACATTCTAGAAAAGATCTGTCAAAGTTCATTTCATTCTCATCCTCTTTTCTGGAGTCGGTCATGGGGGCAGCAGTCTCAGAGAACCCTAAACTTCCCTCACCCCAGTCACTTCCTTCAGCTCCTCCAGGGGGATCCAGAGGCGTTCCCAGGCCAGCCGAGAGGCTTAGGGTGTACTCACACTATGCTATCCGAACCATGCCCAGGCCCGTTTCCCGGATCGTTTGAGAAGTGTGAGTGCTCTGAATCGGGCTCAGGTGTGGTTCAGTTGGCCGGCCCCGGCCCAGTTGGAAGAGGTGTGCCTGAGCGCGGTTCACTTGGGCTTTGGTGCGGTACGCTTGTAGTGTGAGTGCAGAGCGCGCCTGAGCCCCAAACTGAAGAGGAGACGTGACTTTTGGGGACTGTTTGATATGGATTCCTGAATCATTCTTACTGTTTAATGAACACAAACTGTGGGAGATTATTGTGGACACAAAGCCCTCTCTGCACCACAGCTGCACCTTCAGCAGACCTCCTCATTCCTGCAGCACGAGGACGTCATGATTGTTTATGAGCGTCAGCAGTGGCTGATCTGTTCGGGGGAATATCTGACTGTGTGTCGCTGCATATCAAACCACTGAAACCAGATAATGATATGCAGAAATGTCCACTGTGCTGAGCGAGACGCTTCTCTGACACTGAACAGCACATCATCCATGACGGAAGCCTGCTCAGGCCACAATGTAATGTGAGTGCGGACCGTCGGGGGAGACGGGAAGGGGGACAAGCGTGCTTTGGCCCAGTTCAAGGCAACTGTACATAGTGAAAGTAAGCCCATAGTCTCTCCAGCGTGTCCCCGAGGCCTCCTCCCAGTGGGACATGCCTGAAACACCTCCCTAGGTAGGCATCCAGGAGGCACCTGAAACAAATGTCTGAGCCACCTCAGCTGACTTCTCTCGATGTGGAGGAGCAGCGGCTCTACTCCCAGATGTCAGAGCTCCTCACTCCATCTATAAGCGTGCGCCCTGCCACCCTGTGAAGGAAACTCACTTCAGCCGCTTGTATTTGAAATCTTGTTCTTTCAGTGATGACCCAAAGCTCATGACCACAGGTGAGAGTAGGAACGTAGATTGACCGGTAAATTGAGAGCTTTCCCTTTCAGCTCAGCTCCTTCTTTACCACAACAGACCGATACATCGACCGCATTACTGCTGCCGCTGCACAGTATTATTATACATGCATATACAAGTTATATTTTATAATTAAAAATAATATTGAAATTCAAATCATCTTTAATTAAGAAATTGAAAAAAATCAAGTACACAAAGTAAACACTGATAGACATTATTTTCATTCATTCACTCACTTTCCTTTCACTTATTCCCTTTATTCATTCCACACAGTGGAATGAACCGCCAACTTATCCAGCAAATGTTTTACGCAGCTGATGCCCAGTACTGGGAAACATCCACACACACTCATTCACACACACACTCATACACAACAGCCAATTTAGTTCATCAGTTCCCCTATAGCGCATGTGTTTGGACTGTGGGGGAAACCGGAGCACCCAGAGGAAACCCACACCAACACGGGGAGAACATGCAAACTCCACACAGAAACGCCAACTGGCCTTCTTTCTGTGTGGTGACAGTGCTAACCATTGAGCCACCGTGTCGCCACAGACATTATTGCAGAACAATTTTAAAGAAGCTAAATCTATAGCACTTTTTACAGTGTTACAAATTGAAAATTACACAACTGAAAACATCAAATACACACGGTAAACACTGATTAATTATGATAATTAAAAAAAATAGTAATCTATTTAACAGTTTCTCAAAACTTCAGAACTAATAAATTGTTTATACGCCATTCACTTCTGGAATGTTTTTCCGAAACCTCCATCCAACGTATTTTAAATGTTACAACATTTTCCAAAGAACATCCAAAAGTGACAATGTTTGAGGCAACGTAACACACAGTCAAGAACATTTTAAACACAAAACATTTACAAATAACGCTTTTACAACGTAATAACAACGTTAGCTCAACGTTCCATGCGCATATTTTGTTTTGTGTAGCTGTAATTATGTTTCACAGCTACACATCTGCAGTCAAATGAGAGACGAGTGAAGGAATGTGCTGTTCTTCACTATACTCTGCATAACTAGCATTCAGGGAAATACTTCAATAACTGCTGGCACGCTGCATTCCTGACCTACTGATCTGTTCTCAGGTCAGTGCTGCACATTTACACACAAATCATCATCATCATCATCACTGCAGATCTCAGGTTAGTTCTCGGATTGTTTTCACACAGTTTTTTGGTGTTTTCTCATCGCCCTCTGCTGGTGGAAGATGGTGTTACAAGATTAATTACATTACAGAAGCATGCAGCATCATTTCAGGAGAGAGGGAAAATGTAAAAAATTGGCAACATTTCATCCAAAAAAACAAAACACTCATTTAAATATTCAATCATACTTTGCATAAAGGCAATAAAAAACACTGGTAACACTTTATAATAACTACACACTGTGAATCATCTTTTAAGCATTAACAAACAGAGAGCTCATTATTTGTTAAGCATTAACTCAACATTAATAAACGTTAGTAAGCAGTTCATAACTGCAGATACGAATGCTCTATTCCTGACTTATAAGTAGGGCCACACAGAATCTGCGCGTGCAGATTTCCGCAGATTTTTAGCCCATCATTGATTCTGTTTATTTACTGGTGTAAATGTGTGTACATTTATATTTATTCAGTTTTTAAATTAATTTCAGTAATATTATTGATTAATATGAAAATATTCATGTGTTTTATTTACAATTCAGTTTGTAAAGTACTATTTTCTGTCTTTTAGTAGAGATTTTATATGAGAGACTTGCTTTGTTTACCAAACAAAGTGGATTTAATTGGATCTGCATTGTAAACATTAAATAAAGTTAAAAAGGTATTACCTTTTAATTCATACATTAGGGTTTTAGTTATGATAATCCCAAAATCATTCCACATAAATCTGCAGATTTTTAAAAAAATACTCTGCAGAAATAGCAAAAAATGTCCGCAGATTCCATCTGGCCCTACTTATAAGTACATTTATAATGTGCTTAATGATTGTATTTTCATACTCTTTTACTGATTTTATGACTAAATTAAGTATTACATTATTTAAAAAAAAAATTGTGTTTAAGAGTAGCTGGGGTTTATAAGATCATTCAGAATGAGTTAGTAAAAGATTAATAAACTATTCAAATCAACATTTATATATTGTATTATTCAGACATTTAGTAATAGCTACTTTGTATGTTAATAAATGCTTCATTAACTCAACTTCATCCAGTTTTGTGACCTGATCTGAAGTGAGGACTGTTTATGCTTTATAAATGCCTTAATAATGACAATTAAAGGCTCAGTATCAAATGATCAATAATCTTTGCAATTATATCTAAAAAATACAATTACTGTATAGTTTATCCATTGCTGAATAACAGGAGTGTCAAAATATAACATGAAAATTGGATAAAACAACAACAAAATAGGGCGCCACTGTGGCGTAGTGAGTAGCACGTTCGTGAGTAGCACGCTGGTTCGAGCCTCGGCTGGGTCAGTTGGTGTTTCTGTGTGGAGTTTGCATGTTCTCCCCGTGGTCGCGTGGGTTTCCTCCGGGTGCTCCGGTTTCCCAAAGTCCAAAGACATGCGCTATAGGTGAGTTGGGTAGGCTAAATTGTCCGTAGTGTATTTCAATTCAATTCACCTTTATTTGTATAGCGCTTTTACAATGTAGATTGTGTCAAAGCAGCTTCACATAGAAGGTTATAGTAAATTGAAAGTGTCAGTCCAGTTATTAATGTTGGAGTTCAGTTCAGTTCAGTGTTGTTTAATATTCACTGCTTAGAGTCCAAACACAGAAGAGTAATGCATCGATGCGCAGCTCTAGCTGCAGTCTAGGCGCCGGAGGCTGGAGAACTCAAGGCTCGTCTGTCCTTGGAGGGTCACAGGAATCCGTCTCTTGCTTGCTACTCCGCCAAGCACCAAGCAGCTGCTTAGGATACGGCCTGGTCCAGGATTATGGAACCTTGGAATCGTCTCATCGTGGGTCTTGGATTGCATCAGTGGTGCTGCATAGTCTCTGGGGGCCTTGGGATGAGTATACCTAGGTGGAGATAGAGAATGGCGAAAATAATTAGCGTAGCTGCTGTTCATAGTGTATATAGAGGAGATGCGTGGAGCACATTCATGCATCATACAGCTATGTGATGTATTGAGTGTATGCTTTACTAAAGAGATAGGTCTTTAATCTAGTGTTGAACTGTGAGTGTGTGTCCGAGCCTCGGACATTATCAGGAAGGTGTGAATGAGTGTATATGGATTTTTCCCAGAGATGGGTTGCAGCATCTGCTGCGTAAAACATGTGCTGGATGACTTGGCGGTTCATTCCGCTGTGGCGACCCCAGATTAATAAAGGGACTAAGCCGAAAATAAAATAAATGAATGAACAACAAAATAATAATTTAACAATATATTATGATGCAACATTTCAGTGTTATTCAGGGAGGTTTAAACTGTACAGTAATGTTAAGATTCCAAAGTTGTATTTTTAATTTCATGCAGTTTCATTTGTAAATCTTGAATTGAATAGAAATAAAGTCATTTATTTTCTTTTTTCCTGTTTAGAATAAAACTGAGCCTTTAATTGTCATTATTAAGGGATTTATAAAGCCTGAATAGTCCTCACTTTAGATTAGGTTGTTGAGTTAGAAGTTGAGTTAATAAATCTTTTTGTACATACAAATTAACTATTAGTATATGCCTGAATAATAAAATATACAAACGTTGATTTCAATAGAATTAATCATTTACTAGGCGCCACGGTGGCGTAGTGAGTAGCACGTTCGCCTCACAGCAAGAAGGTCGCTGGTTTAAGACCTCGGCTGGGTCAGTTGGTGTTTCTGTGTGGAGTTTGCATGTTCTCCCCGTGGTTGCGTGGGTTTCCTCCGGGTGCTCCGGTTTCCCCCACAAGTCCAAACACATGTGGTATAGGTGAATTGGGTGAGCTAAATTGTCCATAGTGAATGACTGTGTATGGATGTTTCCCAGAGATGGGTTGCAGCTGGAAGGGCATCCGCTGCGTTAAACAAATGCTGGATAAGTTGGCGGTTCATTACGCTGTGGTGACCCCAGATTAATAAAGGGACTAAACTGAAAAGAGAATGAATGAACGAATGATGATTTACTAACTCATTTTGAATGATCTTTAAAAACCACCAACTACTCTCAAATAACTGGTTTGTAAATGATGCAATACTTAATTTGGTAATAAACAAATAATAATTAACAAAGTATGAAAATACAGTCATTAAAGCACATTATATACAGTACACATGATGAATAATAATTAGTGTATTTACAGCCAATCAGCTCCTCTAGATGCGGGTCACATGTTTCTCTTTCTCCCTCTCACTCTGTCTCTCTCTCCTCACCGCTCTGAGCCAATCATCTCATGCGCATGTAGATCACATGTTTCTCTCTCTCCCTCTCTTTGTGTCTGTGTGTGTGTCTCTCTCTCTATCTCCTCCCTGCTCTCAGCCAATCATCTCCGCCGGCTGCAGTCACCTGCCGTCTCCATCACCTCTCTCTCTCTCTCAGTGAGTGGTGCTGATGCGAGCAGCAGTGATGGAGTCTCCTCCGTCTAACTCTTCTCCTCCTCCTCCTCCATCATCATCCCTCACTCCTGCCGTTCCTCCATCAGTGAAGCTGGGCCTGACGGCGCTCTACACGCTCTTCTACTGTGTGCTGTTCATCTTCGTGTACGCTCAGCTGTGGCTGGTGCTGCGCTACAGACACAAGCGCTTCAGCTACCAGACGGCGTTCCTGTTCCTGTGCCTGCTGTGGGCGGCCCTGCGCGCGCTGCTCTTCTCCTTCTACTTCAGAGACTGCGGGACGGCCAACACACTGCGACCCTTCTGCTTCTGGCTGCTCTACTGCTTCCCTGTGTGTCTGCAGTTCTTCACACTCAGCCTCATGAACCTCTACTGCGCTCAGGTCAGTTCATATATATACATATATA
>CAIGQQ010033648.1:45976-75454 GCA_903798035.1 Danio albolineatus
CAACAGATAAATTACTATAGTTGTCATGTTACTATAGAAATAAATCTCCACAATAGATTAATTAATTACTAAAGTATGGTTCAAAAACACTACAGTAATTGTTATATATTACCTTTTACATGTGGGACAGCATTGATGACAATGTCACAATTTTCTTAGCTTTTTGTTTTGATCATCTAATAAAAATGTCTAATTAAAACTGCTCTGATATAGCTATAAGATGTAGTGAGACAAAAAGTACAACAGCATCACATTGCTTTAAACGTTCATTAATCTGTAAATATACGGCATGTAGAGCGTCAGGAAGTTCTCAGAAAATAACATTATCCTACATTATTATTGTTCCATGTCTTTATTTAAAGTTAAATCAGGATTATAGAGTGTGTTGTTCATTGCAGAGCCCTTCGTTAAAAAAAAAGAAGAAAAATGTGTTCTGAAAGAGATCAAACCTCAGCAAAGAGGAAAAAAGAAGAAAAGTAACGCTAAAGTAACATAATGTAATGCATTACCTACCATATAAAGTAACTAAGTAATCTAACTAGTTACTTTTTGGGGGAGTAACCTAATATTAATACATTACTTTCAACAGTAACTCTCCACAACACTTTACAAACGTGTTTTGAAGAACCAGATTAGCCAGAAGTAGGGCGTCACAGTGGCTCAGTGGTTAGCACTGTAGCCTCACAGCAAGAAGGTCGCTGGTTTGAGTCCCAGCTGGGTCAGTTAGCATTTCTGTGTGGAGTTTGCATGTTCTCCCCGTGTTGGTGTGGGTTTCCTCCGGGTGCTCCGGTTTCCCCCACAGTCCAAACACATGCGCTATAGGGGAACTAGGTAAGCTTAATTGTCCGTAGTGTATGAGTGTGTATGGATGTTTCCCAGTACTAGGTTGCAGCTGGAAGGGCATCCACTGTGTAAATGCCATATTTGCCAGAATAGTTGGCGGTTCACTCTGCGGTGGGGACCTCTGATAAATAAGCAAATAAGCCGAATGTAAATTAATGAATGAAATTTGTTTTAAAGAACCAAATTAGCCCAAAAGTTGTTATTATGGTAAAAAAAACTCAGGGAGTTCCCAATGTTTCAGGACTGTAAGATGTGAACGCTCACAGCTCTCTAAAAATACCCTCTCTTCGGGTATCAGACACGTATGGCAGCTTTTTAGCGCTGACTCAAGCTTACACGCTCTATTACACAAATCTGCAAACCTTCAACAAACAAAACCAGGCGGCCCGCGGGTCAGACAGCTGAACAAACAGCGCAAAACACACACAGCGAAATCTGACAGGAGAACCAACACACACACACACACACACACACACACACACACTCACACACTCACACACTCACACACTCACACACTCACACACTCACACACACACACACACACACACACACACACACACACACACACACAGCTGATTCTCACCTTGTTGTAGTTGCCAGATTTGATTCCTACAGGAACTTTACTCTGGAAGAAATAAATAGTGTAAATCCACAAAAATCTTCACAACTGTGCAAATAAGCATGCATGCAAGAATATTTTAATTAATTTTATTAATTAATTAAATCATTTATTAAATCATTAATTAATTAATTAATTTTTGTAAGTGATTTAAAACTAAAATACATGCACACACAGACACATACCTAGCTGTACCTGACTGTTGTTGTTGTTGTTTTTTAGATATTATTTCTCTGTTTTTCATTTGTATGTGATTCTATATTTGTGATTTTGAATGTAATTTGTGCATTAAAAAAAATCTAAAACGTTTTAAGTTTTTGTGAATCCTCAAAAAACTCCTTAATATCTGTGTAAATGATCGTGCATGCAAGTTTCATTTAAATTATTGTATTTAAATGAAAACGTCACATGTGTTGTGCAGGGTTGGTGTTGAACTGACCTCTGGGCACGGCTCTACGTGGCAGTCTTTAATAGAGCAGTGGCTATCATCAGGCCAGAACGGACACGGACGCTTCAGATTCACCTGCAGAATATAAAAAACACTGAGTTTCTGTGGACAAACACTCAGAAACATACATGAAATCAACATTCAGCTCTTAGCTGGTAAAACTAGCAAAATAAAAAGATTATAATGTATAATATGAACATAAATGTGTATATACATTTCAATTCTAATAAAAAATAGTCAAATAATGAATTGCAACCAAATTAAAAGTCTCTATTTGTTTAATATATGTTTGTTTATTATGTATACAAATGCAGACAATCCTAAAACACTACAAAATGTAAAGATATGTGTCATTAAGGATGAATAAACACTGTAATAAATGCATTGTTCATCGTTTTCTCATGGTAGTAATACTGTGTTATACGGAAGTCCTAACGGGCCATGCGTTAAAATATTTTTTCTCTCTCGTTATCTTGTGATCTCGACATAACTTGTTTTCTCGTGATCTCAACATAACAAAAAGTTGTTATGTCGTGATCACGACTTATTTTTTGTTTTCATTTATTTATTATTATTAATATATTAATAATATCTGGCCAATGTCTGGCCAGGGAGAGAGTAGCCTAGCTGCAGACGCGCATTCGTGTAACATGTTAAAGGCGTTCAGAACAGCGATAATATGAGCGCAAACGCCCGTGATTAATGTACATTCATGATTATATTCATGTATATGATTATACACCATTATTTACAGTAATATTCCCTCAACTGCAGCTCTATATGGCACAATTTTACAGTAATTGTAAATAACTTGCGGAAAGGATTAAAGCAAAAGCAGGATCTTCATCATTCTTCATCATTTAACTCATACATGCAGCAACTTATTTTGCACCATATAGAGCTGCTTAAAAATGGTAACAGTTGAGGGAATATTACTGTAAATAATGGTATATAATCATATACATGAATATAATCATGAATGTGCATTAATCACGGGCGTTTGCGCTCATAAAATTATGGCTGTTCTGAATGCCTTTAACATGTTACACGAATGCACGTCTGCAGCTAGGCTATTCTCTCCCTGGCCAGACATTGGCCAGATATTATTATTAATAATAATAATAATAATAACAACAATAATAATAATAATAATAATAATAATAATAATAATAAACACATAAATAAATAAAAACAAAAAATAAGTTGTGATCACGAGAAAATTATGTCGGGATCTCGACATAACAACTCGTTTTCCGTGATCTCGACATAATAAAAAGTTGTTTTCTCGTGATCACGACTTATTTTTTGTTTTTATTTATGTATTTATTATTATTATTATTATTAATATCTGCCCGATGTCTGTCCAGGGAGAGAATAGCCTAGCTGCAGACGCTCATTCATGTAACATGTTAAAGGCGTTTAGAACAGCCATAATATGAGCACAAACGCCCGTGATTAATGTACATTCATGATTATATTCATGTATATGATTATAATATTTAATAATAATAATAATAATAATAATAAATACATAAATAAATAAAAACAAGAAATAAGTCGTGATCACAAGAAAATTATGTCGTGATCTCAACATAATAAAAAGTTGTTTTCTCGTGATCAAGACTTATTTTTTGTTTTTATTTATGTATTTATTATTATTATTATTATTAATATCTAGCCAATGTCTGGCCAGGGAGAGAATAGCCTAGCTGCAGACGTGCATTCGTGTAACATGTTAAAGGCGTTCAGAACAGCCATAATATGAGCGCAAACGCCCGTGATTAATGTACATTCATGATTATATTCATGTATATGATTATAATATTTTATTATAATAATAATAATAAATACATAAATAAATAAAAACAAAAGTCATGATCACGACATAACAAGAGAGATAAAATAGTTTAATGCACAGCCTCTTAGGACTTACGTAGCGTTAATATATGTTGTACTATAAATTATATTAAATATAGCAAAACTAACATATCCTTAGTATTTTTTTTAAAGCTGCTGTCAATTTTAACATATTAATAACATATAACAGCAGCAACATTAAAAACTCATGTGAATATCTGTGGTTTGTTTTTCTTTATCAGTAACTACTAAAACAGAATCAGCCAGCTGGATGATCAAGGCTTGCCATTTCATGCCACGTCAACCACATCCATGATTACGAATGCAAGACACTGAGATTAATATATTCAGACTGTAATTAATCTCTGGCTAATTGCAGCATGAACTGTTTCCGGCGTATGATTGTATGAAGCAAGGTCACAGCTGATATTGTTAAGCTGTGTAAAGTGTAAACCTTCACGACATTAGCTCACCTTGTAGTATCGGAAAAAGTCTCTTTCCATGAGTTTGCGAATGTGTGGGTAAATTTTGAAGTTGTTGAAGACGTCGATGCTCTCGATGTCGCAGAAGCAGTCGTCCAAAACACCCGTCAACTGCAGAGAGAAAATGATCACAAACATCATCACTATCACAAACGTTATCGCTATCAAATTAACAATAATATGATCATTTTAATCAGTATATGTTTGATAAAACGCGCTCAAAAATAATAGTAGTTCATGCCAGATTTTAGAAAATATTATATTTATTTATAGTAAATAATTCAAAACTCGTTAACTGCAGAGAGAAAATGAACACAAACATAATCATTATCAAATTTACATAAAAATGATCATTTTAATCAGCATTTGCTTGATAAAAGGTGCTCAAAAATAACAGTAATTCATGCCAGATTTTAAAAAATACTATAGTAATTTATAGTAAATAATCCAAAACTCGTTAACTGCAGACAGAAAACGAACACAAATGTTATAATTATCAAAAGTATCATTAAAATTAGCATTTTAATTAGCATATGCTTGATAAAAGGTTCTCAAAAATAATACTAATTCATGCCAGATTTAAAATACTATAGTAATTTATTTTTAATAGTGCAAGACACCTGTTAACTGCAGACAGACAATGAACACAAACATTATCATTATCAAATTAATAATAAAATGATCATTTTAATCAGAATATCCTTGACAAAAGGCGCTCAAAAATAATAGTAATTCATGCCAGATTTTAAAAAATACTATAATACTTTAAAGTAAATAGTTCAAAACTTGTTAACTGCAGAGAAAATGAACATAAACGTTATAGTTATTAAAATTATAATTTTGATCAGCATATGCTTGATAAAAGGTGCTCAAAAATAACAGTAATTCATGCCATATATTTAAAAATACTATAGTAATTTATAGTAAATAGTTCAAAACTTGTTAACTGCAGAGAGAAAATGAACACAAACATTATCAATATTAAATTATCATTAAAACTTTCATTTTAATCAGCATATGCTTGATAAAAGGCGCTCAAAAAAACACTAATTCATGCCAGATTTAAAAAATACTACAGTAATTTATTATTAATAGTGCAAAACACCTGTTAACTGCAGAGAGACAACACAACAGAGAGACAACACAAACATTAGCATTATCAAATTAATATTAAAATGATCACTTTAATCAGCATATGCTTGATAAAAAGCACTCAAAATTAACACTAATTCATGCAAGATTGAAAAAAAAAATACAGTAATTTATAGTAAATAGTCCAAAACACATTACTGCAGAGAGAAAATTGACACAAACATTATCATTACCAAATTATCACTAAAACTATCATTTTAATTGGCATATGCTTGATAAAACACCCTCAAAAATAATACTAATTCATGCCAGATTTAAAACAAATACTATAGTAATTTGTAGTAAATACTCTAAAGCTCGTTAACTGCAGAGAGAAAATGAACACAAACAATATCCTTATCAAATTAACATTAAAATCACCATTTTAATTGGCATATGCTTGATAAAACACCTGCAAAAATAATACAAATTCGTGCCAGATTTAAAACAAATACTATAGTACTTTATGGTAAATAGTCCAAAAAAACTATTAACTGCAAAACGAAAATGAACACCAACATTATCATTATCAAATTATCATTAAAACTATCATTTTAATCGGCATATGTTTGATAAAACATCCTCAAAAATAATACAAATTTGTGCCAGATTTAAAACAAATGCTATAGTAATTTATAGTAAATAGATCAAAACATGCAGAGAGAAAATGAATATAAACATTATTATTATCAAATTATCATTAAAATTACCATTTTAATCAGCATATGCTTGATAAAAAGCACTCAAAAATAATACAAATTCATCGCAGTTTTTAAATAAATACTACAGTAATTTATAGTAAATAGTCTATTTTTGAACCATACAGTGTATATGTTATAATATTTAATATAATAATTTGTTAATGAATGCTCTGGCATGATGTAATATTAACTATTGAAAGACGGTATTAAATGCTATACTTTAGATTTTACTACAGTAAACTGCAGTTTATTGTAGTATAATATACCCTATAGTTGTGGAAAACTACAGTATTGAGTCATTTGTTTATTACTGTAGTTCCTGTTTTACCATAGTAAGTATATAATCCCCATATTAGAGTATTAATCACTAAAATATGGTTAAAAAGCATTATAGCATTTGCAATAAATTACTAAATTATTTTTTAATGTAGAATAGCATTGATTACAATGCCATCTGTCAATTTTAATTAAAAGAATGAGCTGTTTGTTCTGATGAGCTAATAAAAGTTAATAATTAAAACTGATTGGCCTACAGTTAGATGTATCCTTAATTAAACGACAAAATAAAACTTAAAATGGAGAATAAATGAAGATTAATTATCTCTAGATTTCATTAAAATTAAGCAAACGTAATTCTGTTATTTAGATTTGTGTTTATTTAGTTAAATGAACTAATTGTGTGCTCATTAAAAGCGCATCTAACCTGCTCTGAATGCAAAAGTCCAAAAAGTCCCAAAGCCAGCAGGGAAGCCTCCCAAAATCTGCATCTTTTCCTGAACATATCTTTATAGGAGCGAAACCAGCTCTCTGTTAAAGTATTGATGCGTCTTCGTGCGGGTTTCAGCAGCTGTCATCACTCATTCTGGGTTTTATCGCTCCTCCGGGATCTCTCAAATTGCTGGAAGCGAGCTGTCAAACTCCAGCAACTACCGCGTGCAAATTCAGCCCCACCGCCCCGCCTCCAAACAAACATACGTCACACAGACACACCCACACGCGACGACTGTAGTTCTTCACTAGCGCGCTCAGCGTTGAAGCGAATGGATTGGAGGGGTTGAAAGACTACAAACTCCACAACTCCACTGACGTCAGCGCCACAAACCAACCAATGAGGCAACACCACGCTGAATAACAGAAACTTTCATTTTTAACGTATTTTAAATGGGTCACTATATCTAGCATGCTACATTTCCTCTTAAATGAACAATTTAGTATGCTTCATTATGGAAAATACGTTCAGACTTATGAATTTTGTATAATGCGTGTATAATAATAATAATAAACTCTGAATTAACTTTGTGTTAAATGTGCTACATAAATTAAGAAAAATAAGAATGTATGAACCTGAAATATGGTTTTAAATTACTTTCGCTAGAATTTAAAGTGACAGTTCAACTAAAAATTAACATTTTATCATAATTCAGACTTCCGTTGAACACAAAGGTGGATATTTCGAAGAATGTTGGGGGAAACAGCCATTGCAGTCATATTTTTGCTTCTACTATCCTAATGGCTGCTTTTTTCCCCAACATTCTTCACAATATCTTCTTTTTGAGTTCAACAACTCATAGAGTGTGAGTAAATGAAAACTATCCGTTTAAATGTCGACACCCGCACAGACTGCACACAATAATTAATTAATATAAATAACAATAACACACATTAATCATTATAAACACGCATACACTTGTAGATGAAGCTCTAAACGCAGAAAACCGCAATGAACTGAGGACGTGATGACGTCACATTCACGCGACAGTCGAACATACCAGAAATGCTATGACAACAGTATCAAAAACAGAAACGTTCACGTTAATAACGTGTTTTTGAATAGTCGTAGCATTAAATAAACTCACGTGACATAAGCAGCTCTGATCCTGGTCGTCCTCGGGGTGTCCGTAAACCGGTTCCTGCTGCGTGCTTTTGCTCTGCGCGTTGTTTTGAAACCACCCCGAGCAGAAATAACCGCAGAATAAACTCATTAATATCACGAGCCCGTGGGTTTGTGTCCTGTTTAACATCGCGGATGGAGAAATTCGCGTCCACTAAAGCCCAAAACATAAACAGAGGAGGAAATCAATCTAACTTCCTGTTTGGGGGAAACGCGGGAACTCCCTCGTGAATGTATTCAACGGTTTAGTTAAACAGACATTATGAGGATGAGTGATGTCGCGTTTGCTGTCGAAAAACACAACAAATTACCTAAAACTGTGGAAAATGCTGAGGTACAACGACAACGGAAAACGCTACAGAGAGCGAGGGGCGTGTCTAAACACGCTGAAGTGGGCGGTACTTAAGAGAGACGTCACATGATTGACGGATATGTGTTTCGCAACAATAACTGCATATAATTCATTCATCCATTTTCGGTTTAGTCCCTTTATTACTCAGAAATCGCCACAGCTGAATGAACCAACTTATTCAGCATATGTTGTATGCATTGGATGCCCTGCAGCCTCAACCCAGTACTGGGAAACACCCATAAACACTTCACACACACTCATACACTACAGACAATTTAGTTTACCCAATTCATCTATGTGTGCATGTGTTTGGACTGTGGGGGAAACCGGAGCACCTGGAGGAAACCCACAAACATGCAAACTCCACACAAAAATGACATCTGGCTCAGCTGGGACTCGAACCAGCAACCTTCTTGCTGTGAGATGACAGCGCTACACACCGCGCCACCACGCCAACCCTGCATATAATGAATACCATTAATTTCCGTTTTCTTGTATCCTCATGAAGTGGAAACCGTATTACATTGTTTTTAAGCGCTACAAAACGCGAGGGGCGTGTCTAAATGTTATAATGGGCGGGGCTTGTTTTGGCATCAGTTGATTGACAGATATTTGTTCCGCTACATGCATATATAAAATTTATTTCCGTTTTCTTGTATCAAGTTCAGTTGTGAAGTAATGAACGTAATGCATTAGACGCTAGAGGTTTTTATAAATTTTGGTGTGTTAATCTTAATAATATCATTCATGATTCGCACTTATGACTAAAAAATTACTTTATATAGCTTTATTTTACATTCTTAGGCGATACAAAACACATTGAGGATACGTTTTCTTGTATCCTCAAAAGTGTGGAAACAGCAGTAGATTGTTGATGCTAGAAATCGCTACAAAACGTGAGGGGTGTGTCTAAATGGGCGGAGCTTGTTGATTGACAGATATTTATTCCGCCACAGTCACTGCATATAATTAACCACAAACTAATAGCACAATCCAATAGAGGAAGAAAAGAAGAAAATATATAGATTAAAAAAATGATTGATATGATGGAAAGAATGAACAACACAAGTGGCACAGTGGGTAGCACTGTCGCTTAACATTAGGAAGATTGCTGGTTCGAGCCTTGGCTGGGTCAGTTGGTGTTTTAGTGTGGAGTCTGCATGTTCTCCCCGTGTTGGTGTGGGTCCGCGTGCTCCGGTTTCCCCACAGTCCAAACACATAGGGGAATTGGGTAACCTAAATTGTCACACACATAGTGGGTGTTTCCCAGTGATGGGTTGCAGCTGGAAGTTGGTGGATCATTCCACTGTGTTGACCACAGATTAATATACCCTGCTGAAAAAACAGCTTAAATCAGCCTAGGCTGGTTGGCTGGTTTTAGTTGGTTGACCAGTCTGGTTTTAGAGGGGTTTTGGCCATTTCCAGGCTGGTTTCCAGCTATTTCCTGCCTGGTCTTAGCTGGTCAGGATGGAAAATTTCATTTTTATTTGAGAATTTATTATAACGTATACAGTGTATTATTAAAATGAAAACAAATGAAAAAATATAATATTTTATTAACTTAAAGATTTGATTTCATTGTTTTTAGAATTAAAAGAACAAATTTGGATTTTACATAAGAAAGTGCAAAAAAAAAAAATCCATATGCACAACACTTTGGCCTGTTTCCCTCGCTTGAAAGCTTGACAGAGCTCCTGCGCGTAGCTACGGTTGCTAAGCTACGATTGGTGGGTGGCGGTTTTTGCACGTGGCTTAGAAGGGTTAATTGGTTTCTATTCAGTGTTCAAAGAAAGTTTAGTTGGACCTATATACATTTACCAGTGATGTGACGGCGAATTTCATTTTGCGTACACATCGTGAGTTAAGGAATTTTTTTTCCAGACTCTCGAGGGGAAATTATAGCATAAAGTAATGTGGTATTTATATCTAAAAAAGTGAGGGGGACATGTCCCCCTTGTCCCCCCCCCCCCCCCCCCCCGCCCCCCCCCCCCCCCCCCCTGGGAATTGCGCCCCTGTGTTCAAGCGTAAAATGAAATAAAATACCGTTGTAACCGCTAGCACCGTCAGTAGCAACAGGCTAGCGCAGAAATTCCATTGAAAATACTGAGGTACAATAAACTGTCATACTGTATGTTAAAGACATGGCGGGCGCAAATGGAATTTAATACAGTGCTTCTTGTCCGATCTGAGACCCACTTCATATCGTATATCTAACAGGCAGTGAAGATCGCTGATTTTTAAAGAAATCATCTTAAATATGACAATTTTATAATGGAAAGACAGGTCACCGAAAGCTGCCGGGCTGCCTAGCTGACAATTAAAAGTTAGCGTGCATGTAGCCCATTGAATATAATACAATCAAGACGTACACTTATCACTACACAGGCCAAATTACTCAACATTGGGAAAAAATTAAATAAGAATAAAAAACAAATAAATGTTACAAAAATATATATTTTTAAACAAAAGTAAAGCATGCACAATTTTATTAAAATAAACCAAGAGTCTCTTAGTGAGTGCTTAATTTGAATTTTTCCAAATGTAAAACACTGGTTTGTTATTTTAATTTCTTTAATGATTTTCTAATGTGGTCAATGGGGGGCGCTGTCACACTCCAAAAGCCAAACTGTACGAACCATATTTAACCCTTTATAGGGTACTGCTTGAAATAATTATCGAAAAAATAAAGTATTATTACAAGACTTTTAAACTTTTATGACTTAAGATATTACATAATTTAAAAAAAATATTTAATTATATATAATGTTTATATGCCAATGTTAATAGAATTTGTATGTATGGTTCTTCACCCTAAAGGGTTAAGATTGTTTTTCCATGAACACACCACACCACACCCTTTTACCTTTGCTTTCAAATCAACCACCTGAGCATCTGAATAGAATGATGACAATCTTGTGACAACCGAAAATAAAACCAGCACAAAAAGGAATGACTGTACAGGTATGACTTTATCCAGCTCTTTATGCCTGTTTTTAGTGCTACAAATATGAAACATTATGTGTAATAACACGAATACGTTTTATTTATTTATTTATTGCTTACAAAATCTGTATAAAATCCATAAAAATCTGTGCAATTACCCAATGTAATAATACAAATTATTAAAATACATTTTAATTTAATGTATTGGTGTCTTTTATGCTGTATATTGTTTTCTGTTTTTGACCTTGTCCTTGTTTTTTCACCACATCTAGGAAAACAGGGGGAAAATGTCTAAACATGCGGGACATAAAATGGATTTTTGCTCACCAAAAGGTATAGTACACTTAATTATTCATGATATATGTCAAAAATGTCAGTAAATGAGCCTTTTTCTGTATTTTAGAATTCATATTTTAATTTTTTTCTCATTTATTTATGCTTATGAATTGAATTATGAGATCTTAGTCTTTCTTCCAACATCTTTTAACCTCCAAAAGTTCCAAAAAATTATGAACATTTTCATTAGTTTGTAGTGCTGTATTGTCTGTGTTGGTGTGGTATATTATGCTACAGAAACCTTGTAATAAAAAGCAGCACATTTTCTGTTATATTACAGACTTATTTAATTATTTCTTATACATTATATTATTTCAAACTATTAAAATGTCACTAAAAGTCACCTTGTTATACTGTAGAGTTGAATTTTCATCATTGTTGATCACAGTCTCCGATAAGATCCCGCCCCAGATGCCAGATTTTGTCAGGAAATGTCAGTTTCTCCTGATATGTTGTGGATAACATGTCAGCAGAGTTTCCAATACCCAAACAGTCTTCTATCAATATAGTAGATGCCTGTGGAAGGACGCCAGAGACGAGCAGAAGCAGGAGATGAGGCGATGATTATAAAATTGCAGGGTTTATTGAATGATCTTAGTTGCATGCGTTTCGGTGCGCTCTCATACTTCAGCTGAACAGCTCAAATATAACAAATGTTATTATACATCAGGCCACAAGACCTTGACTTTATCAGTGGGGAGGAACATATCAAGAAACACCATCACTATAAGACTATAAAACAAATTCAAAAAGCACGAAGTAATAAGAAATATAAGAAATAAAGAAATCAAGTACATAAATTATTAATATAATAAATTATAGACATAAATGAATTACAAATCATAGGTCATAATAGGTAGATAACTACATTTAAGCATGTTTCTAGTATGGATTGGAATGTTTCTTGCTAGGCAGTTCACAGGAGGGTTCTGAGTGGTTGCTAAGGCGTTGCTAAGTGGTTGCTAAGGTGTGGCTAGTTGGTTGCTAAGGTTTTGCTAGGTGGTTGCTAGGGTGTTCTGAGTGGTTGCTAGGCGGTTGCTAAGGTGTTGCTACGTGGTTGCTAAGGTGTTGCTAGGTGGTTGCTAAGGTGTTCTGAGTAGTTGCTTGGCAGTTGCTAACATGAATTAGCATGGTTCTAGCATGAATTAGCATGTTGCTAGCGTGATTCTAACATAAACTAGCATGTTGCTAGTATTTTTGTATGCTTGATGCTTGTATGATTACAATGTTTGCTAGTATATTGTTAGTATATTGTTGCTATGTTTCTGGTGTGATTAGTATGTTTCTGGATTGGCATGTTTCTTGCTAGGCAGTCAACGGGATTCTGAATGGTTGCTAAGGTGTTGCTAAGTGGATGCTAGGGTGTTCTGAGTGGTTGCTAAGGCATTACTATGTGGTTGCTAAGGCATTTTGCTAGGTGGTTGTTAAGGTGTTCTGAGTAGTTGCTTGGCAGTTGCTAACATGAATTAGTATGGTTCTAGGATGAATTAGCATGTTACTAGCATGATTCTAGCATAAATTAGCATGTTGTTAGCATGGTTTTAGTATGAATTAGCATGTTGCTAGCATGTTTCTAATATAAACTAGCATGTTGCTAGTATGAATTAACATGTTGCTGTTATGAATAGTATGTTTGTCAGTATGTTGTTAGTATTGATTGGTATATTGTTGGTATGTTTCTGGTATGATGTTTCTGGATTGGCATGTCTCTTGCTAGGCAGTCAACAAGGATGTTCTGAGTGGTTGCTAGTCGGTTGCTAAGGTGTTGCTAGGCGTTTGGTAAGGTGTTTTAAGTCGTTGCTAAAGCTTTGCTAGGTGGTTGCTAGGGTGTTCTGAGTGGTTGCTAGATGTTGATAATGCGTTGCTAAGGTGGTCTAATTAGTTGCTAACATAAATTACCATGGTTCTTGCATGAATTAGCATGTTGCTAGCATGTTTCTAGCATAAATTAGCATGTTGTTAACATGGTTGTAGTTTGAATTAGCATGTTGATAGCATGTTTCTAGTATAAACTAGCATGTTGTTTAGTATGAATTAACATGTTGCTAGTATGATTAGCATGTTTGTTAGTATATTTTAGTTGTATGTTGTATGGGATGATTAGAATGTTTCTAGTATGGATTAGTATGTTGTTTGTATGTTTTTAGGATGGATTGGTAAATTGTTTATATGTTTCTGGGATTATTAGAATGTTTCTAGTATGGATTAGTTTGTTTCTAAACTGAATTGGTATGTTAGTATGATTAGCATGTTTGTTAGTATGTTTTTAGTATGGATTTATATATAGTGTTAGTATGAATTGGTTAGTATGATTAGCATGTTTGGTAATATGCTTTTAGTATGGATTGGTATATTGTTACTATGTTTCTGGTATGATTATAATGTTTCTAGATTAGTTTGTTTCTAGTATGGATTGGTATGTCGTTAGTATGTTTCCAGTATGGATTAGGATATTGTTAGTATGAATTGGTATGTCATTAGTATGTCCAATGTAAAGTCAGTGGCAGTTTGTTACAATGGATGTCTATCGGACAGCTGCTAAGGTGCCGTAAGTAGTTGCTAGGATGTGGCTAGTGAGTTGAAAGGTCATCAGTCTTTGGCAGATTGGTAGTCTGAGTTATATTAGCCCAACTTTAAGTCTGTATGACAGTCTGGCGGAAAATTATGAGGTCACAAACTTTGGTCCAATGTTAAGTCAATGGGACTTTTCCGAATTTTCCGGGTCAGTTTTCGGAAAACCGTAAGTCGGATCAGTTGGAAAAGATATAGCAACTTAATGCAGTATAGGTTGGAGGTTTGGTGGTTGTAGTATGCACGGTCTAAAGCCACCATAATTCATTCATTTTCTTTTGGGCTTAGTCCCTTTATTAATCAGGGGTCACCACAGCGGAATGAACCGCCAACTTATCCAGCACATGTTTTACACAGCGAATGCCCTTTCAGCTGCAACCCATCACTGGGAAACACCCATAATGCAATTCACAACTGCAAATAAACCCAAAACACACAAAATAATGAAACTGTTTATGATTGTGCCATGTGGATCAAATTAACGTGCAATAATCTTAGATTTTTATTAATATTCATTTCTGTTTTGTCTTCCAGAGGTAAGAGTAGTCCTTATGGGAAAGCATGATTCTGGAAAAACATCGGTGATCAATACTATTTTACAAAGAACAGACGTGAAAACAGCCACAGATGTGAAAACAGAAGGATTTATAGACGGCAGGAGCATCTGTCTGATTGAAACTCCTGGATGGTGGAAAACCTTCAATCTGACTGATTTATCAAACATCTCCAAACAGCAGCTCATTCGCAGGATTTCTCTGATCTCACCGGGACCTCACGCGGTTTTAATCGTGATTCGGGCAGATCGAACTTTCAGTGATACTGATGCAAGCTTTCTGGAGAAGAGTGTAGATCTGCTTGGTGAAAGCATCTGGACTCACTCCCTCATCGTCTTTACAAGAGGAGATGTGGTAAAACGTGAGGACATAGAGCGGAAGATTCAGGAATCTGCTCTCAGTCGAATTATTGGCAAATGTGAAAATAAATATCACGTTTTTGATAATATCAACCCTCACGACCGGACACAAGTCAAAGAGCTGATCGAGAAAATTGAGGGAATTGTTGAGAAAAATGGCAAGCACTTTGATATTGACCTGGAAAAAGTGAGAGAAGTCAATGAGGAGTTGGAGGAAATTCAGTCCAGAGCAAAGTCGAGACAAGACAAAGTAGAGCAGCAGCAGAGTACGGTTCAAGAGAAAGGTAGGTGGACTGTAAAGTGATGTTCAGTGCTTTGAATTGTCCATTTTATATTTGATGTTTGCTGTATCTCAACTGAAACATGAAGAGAGGGCAGGACTTATATTAGCCCCTCCCCCTTTAAAAAACAGCCAATAGAGTTTTGTTTTGATCACAGTTTTGTTTCGTTTTGATTAAAATGCATTAATAAACAGCCAATGAGAAGAAGGGGGCGGGGCATGTCAGACACTAGAGAGCATTTGATTGGTCAGGAGATTTGATAAGAAACTGAAGTTTGAGGTGACGTCAAAAAAATGGTTGATGCATTTAGGCTGAAGAAACAAACAGTACATTTTTAATGTTTATCTTAGGTTTATATCCCTTTAAACCTGAGTTTTGTCCAACACATGCTCATTCTGAAAGTTTAGCCCTATATACATTTCTGGAGATCGCGAAATACGTAGCCAGAAGTACGCATGTCTGCCTTTCGTCTTTAAAACAAACGCTATAGGGCAGTATGATGCAGTTGCTTTTCTCGCTAACTAGCTGACCGCTTACCTCTGTGTGGATGGCTTTCCCTTTGTCAACGGTTTACCCAGTAGCTCGCCATGTACGTCTGTAGACTTGAGAAACAGAAAGTAGTTGACTGAGATGATGGGGTTCGAGTCTGGTGAAGAGCGGTTCCAGAAAGCAGGTCAGACAAAAACAGAAGCCAAAAATTAAAATAAACAAGTAAATAACAGGGTGAGAGCGTGGTGAAATCTGAAAACATGGTAAAAATCAAAAACGTGGCTTTCTTTAATGTTTTAAATGCTTTAAAAAACTGTTGGTTGGGTTTAGGGAAGGCGGTGGGTAAGTCAATTGGCGCTTTTGAAAACACTATTGGTTGGGTTAAGGGAAGAAGGAGGGTGGGTCAGTTGACAGCGGCCTCTGGTGGATTTACGTGAGAACAGCAGGAGTGAATGACACTCGTGAGAGAAATTTGAGATCTCAAAAAGCGTACACAGCGCCCTCTGGTGGATTTGTGAAAAAAAACTGCAAAAAAACGTACCTCCTGTGATGTATTTGGTGCTCTCCAGAAGTCAAGTTTATTTATAAACTAATTTGGAGAGGATCATGTGCTTATGATTGCTTGCAGCTGCATTATTCAATTCATGATTCACCAATCAGACGATTCCTTAGCCACTATAAATACCCTGAGCTCCATATCACAGCCATCTTCATTTAAAGAATCCCCCCTTCCACCCCTGCTCCTCCTGCTTTCCTAGATGGGTGGCACGGTGGCCCAGTGGTTAGCACTGTTGCCTCACAGCAAGAACGTCACTGGTTCTAGTCCTTACCAAGCCAGCTGATGTTTCTGTGTGGAGTTTACACGTTCTCCCCGTGCTCACGTGTGTTTCCCCCGAGTTCCCCGGTTTCCTCCCACCGTCCACAAACATGCAGCTTAAGTTATTGGACTAATCCACATCAGCACCATAGACATGCTCCTAGTCAGTAGTTATCTCTGAAGAGCGATCACTATCTGTTCATCAGCTACTACAGCAGGGGAGTTCTCCAGATCTACCTGAGCTCAAACTCCACTCTCGCCTTGCGAACGGGAGGGAGCCCCGGGCACGAGGATCTTATGAGCTCAGGGCTCTCTCCCAGGACAGCATGCCAAACACGCTTTATAACCAATAATCAGCTGAGTGTGAACTCTTGAAATGTATACAGGGGTACATTTTCAGAATGAGCCTGGGTTGGTTTTGTCACTGTTTTGGAGCACACTGGATCACAGATTTCCTCAACACTAACAGACTGATACTAACATCTATAAAACGTTATTTTAATGCACAATGAGTGCCTCACACAGGTGAGTGGGCTTGACAAACCACCAGTAGACACACTCTTCTCTCCATATGCACCGGACACTTCACTTAAACTCCATCTCGCAAGGACTCATTAAGGAAAGCAATGCTTACTTGTGAATGTTACTCACAATCATGTTGCACTAGTTGTTTTCCTCAACCCTAAATACCTCTTTTGCACAATAGTGTTCTGTCTGATGTAAAAGTACTTGTATAGTCTGTCTAAGGTTAAATGTATAGTTAAGTATTTATACTATAAGCATGGTTATGGTTTGAAATAGCTCTTTTGTCCAGTGTTGTGTTCATATTTATGATAAAATTATGTTTATTTGTATAGGACCGTCGTCCTGACATCACATTTCCTTCCACACATGTAGCACAATGACAATAAAGCTCGAACTTGACTTGAACTAACTTAATATTATTAATTATAGTAATATTTTTAATTATTATATTTTTATTATAGTTTATGCAGGCATAGACAAACAAAGAACAGACAGACAAACCTATCATGCAATGATATGTGCAAAAAGTAAAATAAAGCATGAGACAAGGAAAAAAACTGTAAAATATAAGACATACGTTTATGAAAAAAACAACTTACAAATCTTCAAAAATTAAACAATATTAATCTTTATGTTGTGTTAAAAAAATGGGTCCCACATTTTATTATTTTGCATAGTTCTCATATCTTGTACTTGTCAATTGGAGGTGAGTCAAGAAGCCAGTCAGGAAGAAAGAGGCATAACATTTTTCTTCCAGAAACAAAGAATAACTTTTTTTAGGTATGATAATGCCATACTAAACGCGTAACCGTACATTTCGGTTGAGAGTCTCCAGAAAATCTGACCAGCCAAAAAATCAGCACAGCCTCGTTGTGAAAACGTACTCCCGTTTACATTTCTGGAGAGCATGAATTATGTAGCCTGAACTATGTATGGCTGCGTTTTATCTTTAAAACGAACTCTACAGGGCGGTATGATGCAGCCGACGGCTTCTGTTTCTTTTTACACTACCAGCTGACCAACTACTGTTTCCAGTTTGTCCAGTGGCTCGCCGCGTATGTCGGCGGACTTGAAACCTAGAGAAGGGTTGACCGAGATGACATGGTTTGAGTCGGTCAGTCAGTCAGTCAGTCAGTCAGTCAGTCAGTCAGTCAGTTGACAGCGGCCTCTGGTGGATTTATGTGAGAACAGCAGGCGTAAATGACACTCGCGAGAGAAATTTAGATCTGAAAAAGCGTACACAGCGGCCTCTGGTGGACACACGACAACAAAAACTGCCAAAAAATGTACCTCCAGAAATGTATACAGGGGTACGTATCAATAATGAGCCTGGGTTGCAAAAATTGCTATCATTGGGCCATTGTGTAAAATACTGAAATATGAAACTGAAATATTTCTAACCAAAACGCTGAATTTGAACACAGGACTAAAAGCATGTGCTAAGGAACTAACTTTTTATGTGTGTTTTATTTCAGCATGTGTGCGTCGTCTTGAAGAGATCAGAGTTGTTTTGCTGGGATGGGTCCTCGCTGGAAAGAGCTCAGCTGGAAACATCATCCTAAACCAGGAGGAATTTGTAACAGGAGGGAAAACCAGAGCGACTACGAAAGGATTCAGAGACATCGAAGGAAGAAAAGTCAGCGTGTTGGACACTCCAGGCTGGTGGAAGTACTTAGCGCCAGAATTCAACCCCGATTTCATTAAATCTGCCATCCTGGAAAGCATTTCAGAGTGCAAGAAGTTCCCTCATGCCATCCTGCTGGTGATTCCAGCCGATACGTCATTTCAGAATGAGCAAAAGAAAATCGTTGAGGAAAACATGTCCATCCTGGGAGAGGATGTCTGGAGACACACCATAGTGTTATTCACGTGGGGCGACAGATTTAGCGATATATCAATCGAGCAACACATCGAGAGCGAAGGAGAAGCTCTTCAGTGGCTGATTGAGAAGTGCAGGAACAGATATCATGTCTTTGACAACATCAACAAAGAAAATCAAGCTCAAATCTCCGAGCTGCTGCAGAAGATCGATGAAATGGTGGCCGAAAATAGTCTGTTTTTTCTCAACACGCCGAACACTCCAGTAAAAACCGATGAAAGGGCTGACAATCATGAGGAGGTGAACATCAGACTGACGGACGTCCACTGCTTTTTTGATGCGGGGTTTAAGTTAAAAGCGCAAGAAATAAGACTGAAGATTGAAAACCTGTGCATGTATGTGATGGAGGAACGTCTAAATGTTGATGAATCTCGGAGTAAGGAGTTTGGTATCACGTTTACGGATCAGAACGTACACGAACCTCTAAATGAGACTAATCCACCTCAGGACACCAGTAAGTGGGATTTTACTAATTTATCTTTGTGTTGTAAATATTACCAGTCCTTCTAAGATGTTGCAGGGACTTTAATTAAAAATTTTATGGCCTAAAATACATAGCTTTGCGATGGATTTCAAAACCTCTGGCATTGTTTGTTTCAATTCTCATGTTTTGCGGTGAAAAATCCTGCAATATTTTTATTTATTTATTTCAAGAGTTCACACTTAGCTGATGATTTAATATAAGCTTGTTTGGCATGCTGTCCCTCAGGGATCCTCGAGCCCAGGGCTCCCTCCCGTTCGTAGAGTGAGAGGAGAGCTTGAGCTTACACTCAAAAAAAAAAAGGTTTTTCAGTGGTTCTTCAGAAGTTCTTTGCGATATTTGAGGTGCTATTTAGCACTTTTACTGTGTAAAGAACCTTTAAAGCACCATAAAGGTTCTTCAGTGGTTCTCCAGTGGTTCTTTAAGGTGGTCAGGGTGCTATATAGCACTTTTACTGTGTAAAGAACATTTAAAGCACCATAAAGGTTTTTCAGTGGTTCTTTGGGGTGTTTAAAGTGCTATATAGCACCACTACTACTGGTAAGCACTTGTTCTTATAGCTAATTCTCATAACTCATATGCCGGTTTTATTTGCGGAAAGTGTAAAGTAACATTATGAGCACCTTAAAATATAGGTGCTATATAGCACCATTTGACAAAAGTACTATATAGCACCTATTTTTTTAAGGTGCTGTATAGCACCAAAAAAGGTTCCCCCCTCGTTACGACCAAAGAACCAGTTTTGGTGCTATTTAGCACCATTTTTTTTTAGAGTGTAGGTAGCTCTCAAACTCCCCTCTGCAGCAGCTAAGGGAACCATCCGAGGAGGAAGGGAGTTAGACCGGAGCCTGAATTGTTTAATCTGTAATGAATTATGTATATCTTTGGATGGTGGGAGGAAACCGGAGGGAAACCCACACAGCCACGGGGAGAATATACAAACTCCGCACAGCCTGGCGAGGACCAGGGCTGGCGATGTTCTTGCTGTGGGGCGACAGTGCTAGCCACTGAGCCGCCGTGCCGCCCGATCTAAGAAAAAGAGGAGAAGGGGGAGGAAAGGAGGGTTTTCTTCCATACGAAGATAACTGTGGACTGGAACTGTGGTTATTTATTGTAGAAGGGGAATCATATGATTGGGAGATCGTGATTAGATAATGTGCAGCCAGCCGTGGTAAATCATGAGCACGTGATCCTCTCGAAATTAGTTTGTAAACAAACTTCACTTATTTTTCAAGTCAATTGGACTTTCAAAATCCTGGAGAGACTGAGTTGCAGTCACATAGTAATATGTCAGTTCTTGGGAATCAAAAATAGTTTGTCTTTCCCAAACAACAGTGTAACTCATGGCTGAGATCCATAGTTTGAGAAATAAACGATGTAGTCGAAAGTGTTTCTCTTAACCGTAGTTGCTTTATCACAGATCTATTGTTTGAACCATGTTATTAAAGCATAAAACTACTGTAATAACAATCTAAAAGGGCGGATTGCAGATAATATAATAATAACAATAATTATATACAGTATACTATACAGATACCGATATTATACAGATAATATTGTTACATACACACATGGATTCTTTTTAATCCATTCTTCATTTTCTTTTCGGCTTAGTCCCTTATTCATCAGGGGTTGAAACAGTGGAATGAACCTCCAACTATTCCAGCATATGTTTTACACTGCGGATGCTCTTCCAGCTTCAAAATATACACACACACTCATTCACACACACACTCATACACTATGGACAATTTAGCTTACCCAATTCACCTATACCACATGTGTTTGGACTGTGGTGGAAACCGGGCACCCGGAGGAAACCCACACCAACACGAGGAGAACATGCAAATTACGGCAATTTTCTACCGTAAACTACTATATTTTATTGATTTATAGTGTCATGCACCAGAGTTTTGAAGTAATAACACTAAACATCATACCTTTGTTACACAGACGAAAGCACAACCATAAGCATATGATGATGAGAAAGTCATATGATGATCCAAAGCTCATCACAAACTATTTTTCCCACAAGCAGATAAACACACTAATATATTGAAGACAGTCAGAGTCATTCACACATAATAAACACCATCATGCTAACACACATAACATTAATGCAATAAACACTATTCATCAACATTAGATGTAACATAAAAGTCTAATGCACATCACTGATGAGAAACAACTAGAAAGAACCACAATAATGTCAACAAAAAGCATAAAAAGTAGTGTCATGCAGGGAATTCTGGGAGTCAATACTGTTATTCACTGTGTATAAGGAAACTTGCTCTTATGGATTGTTGACAGTTTCTTATCGTTGAAATTCTGGCCATTATTTAGAGTTGACTGCTTGTGTTTCTTTCAGTTCCTGAACCGATTAAAGCTCTTCTGGATAGAGAGCTCAGCAGATGGGAAAGCATAATCATAGATGGCGTTCGGGAAAGTTTGCAGGACATCAAATCATCATTTGGTAAATATGTGGAACTTTACAGAAAAAAGATGACCTGTTTGTGCTCTACAGAAAAAAGCTATGCTTAATATACTTTAACTTTTATTATGGACACACATGCTGCGAAAAAAACACACAAACAATATAATAAGTCATATATGTCTATATATATACTGCCAGTGGACAACACACTGCAAAAATCCTTTCCTTACTTAGAGTTTTTGTCTTGTTTCTAGTCAATATCAAGAAATTCTTAAAGCAAAAACATTTTCAAGACAAGCATTATTGTCTTTATCATGGAGACCAGCGATCTGCACAGGCTGATTGTGACGTGTGTGTTGTTTTCGGAAGTATTGAGTGAAAATTAAGTGAGTTTTTCCTTAAAACAAGTTAAATAATGTGCCAATGTGGAAAGCAAAATAATGTCATGTCAAAAGAAAAAACAAGATTATTTTGGTGACCCCATTGGCACATTGTTTTGCTTGTTTTAAGGAAAAACTCACTTCATTTTGACTCATTATTTGTCAAAACAAGGCAATATTTTTTAAAATGCTTCTTGATTTAAGAATGTTTTGATATTTGAACTAAAAAAAAGGCAAAAACTCTTTTAAATGCACATTTGGGTTATTAATAATGTAATTCGTTCTCCTTTTCAGAGTTGTCCGAGGCTGAGAAGAGGCTCAGGTCGATGAATGCTGTTGAGATGTGGCTAGAAAACTATAACCATTATATTGAACATACTATTGATAAAATACAAGATCCGGAATCAGGAAGAAAGGGACTGAAGGTTCAGTGATGACATCAAAAACATGAACATTGAAAAGCAAGCAATCATGCATGCGTGCAATCATTTTGACCTCAACCTCAGCACATGGCTGAATTTGGCTGAACGTAGACTAATATTTTTTACATAATAGAATGCAAATGGCATTTAGAAAGAAATTTAAAAGATCCTATCATGAGTGATAAAAAAAATCCCTTTAAATAATATTATTGTTCTCATTAGTGGTGTACAGTAACAAATTACAAATACTCATATTACTGTAATTGAGTAGTTGTTCTCAGAAATTGTAATTTACTAAGTAGTTTTAATGATGTGTACTTTTACTTTCCCTTGAGTGCATGTTTAGTGCAGTATCGGTACTTTTACTACTTTCTTCCACGTACTTTCACACGTACTGGATGTACTTTCTACCACTACTTTCCTTCAATCTGCAGTCACTATTTTATTATTTACTGTCTGTGGAGATTAGAAAACATAAAACCAACCAAATATCAACATCTAATGATGTTACAGCTTGATGTTGTGTGGATGTTACCACTATGACGTTTATCGGATTTTGCCATACCTGATGAATAAATGTCAGTGTTTGACGTTGCTGTTGGCTCTTTGTTGGATTTTAGTCACTTTCTAACACAAGCTAATATTAACATCATTTCACATCGTTGTTAGACATTGAATTTTGGTCACCTAAAATCACAACGTAAATCTACATATTAACGTCTTTTTGCGTTGTGTGCCTGCTGGATAATTACTAAAGGCACTACAGAATGTTACGTTTACACACATCCACAGACTACATGTAAATGCATTTGTTTTCTATATCAGTGGTTCTCAACTGGTTTGGCCACGGGACCCACATTTTTACATGGTCATCAAGCCGCGACCCAAATTTTTAGGAACTGTAATATAATTTTAGGAATGATAATTAATTTGTATTTATTTGTTAACATACACAAGTAGTGAAAGAAAACTCATGAGAAAATCAGCAAGACTTACAAATAAACAATATTCTATTGCTGACATTTAACAAAATGTGTCAAATTATAGAAATATTACAAAGTAAAAACGACAAACACTGTAAACTGCGGTTAGGGTGAGGAAAGGTTGTTACCATAAACAAAACTGAACTGTTAATAAAACATGAACACTGATCCTGTTGAACAGAACAAACCAGCAAACTGTAAAATGATTAAAACATCCAGAACCATTTTTACATCTAACATGACAGCAGTTATAAACATCTAATATCACTTAACAGTAATTTGGGAAGATAATGAGATAACTGAGGATGTGCTTTACTGATGTGATAAGAGTTTCAAAGTCAGGGGTGATGGTAGACAGTGCTACCCGAAGATCCTGCTCTATGTACAACCTGTTCCTCTGCTTTGACTCAAGCTGCACCAAGGAAGAGAAGCCACTTTCATACAAATACTAGTTCTGAATGGGATGGGTTTGATCACTCTAAGATCGCCAAAACTGGGAGAGGCTTACTTCACTGAATTTCTGTTTCAGTGTCTCATCACATGAAAGCTCCACCAGCTGACTCTCTATGTTGCTTTCCACATCGCTTCCAAAGGGATCGGTTGTCGTGCGCGCATTTCAAAATAAAAGTCCGGTATACGCAAAACAAGTTAAAAATTAAAATTTTGTGGTTTTTTGACCACACACTCCGCGACCCACTGAAAATGTTCCTGCGACCCACTTTTGGGTCATGACCCACCAGTTGAGAAACACTGTTCTAGAGCGTACTACTCACTACCCACATAGCAAAATATCTCTGGCCAAGCTCTGGCCCACACAATCAGCTTTTGCTTGGCCCACATGCCGCAGTGAATTACGGTACATGACTGGACCAAGTCTAGCCTCCAGACAAAGGCCAAACATGGACCATATCTGGACCAAGACTCAGCCAAAATAATCACCCATAATTAGGCCTGACCTGGGCCGGATATGTTGGTGTTTCACGACTGCAAGGGAATCGATAAACCCATTAATCATTGCGCTTTAGGCGTACTATAGCCATGCTTTTTCTCAAAGTGACCTGATTGGTAGAATTTATTTTCTTTACTTAAAAAAAATACAAATGTTTTTTAAATGTGGGTCAAGACTGACCAAACTGACATGGCCCACATATCAATTACTAACATCTGGGCCAAATACTACATTTTACATCTGGCCCAAGTATTGTGTGCCGCCTTAAAGACGGTGCCACCTCTGCCAAACCAGGGCCATGTTTGGCCCACATGCTGTATGCCAGAGCCGGATGAATGCCTGCTGTGCCAGATTTATGCCAAATCTGGGCCAGAATTCTTTGCTACTAGGGTACTCACGACTCTTGAGTACTTTTGAAAGGTCTACTTTTTACTCTGCAGGCTCCACCACTGGATTTACTTTTTCCACCACTGGCTCTCATGCAATACCAACTGTGATGTTAATCAGTCTTATTATTGAAATTCATGTTTTATTCACTCAGATCCATAGTTGACTACAAAATACTGTTTTTCAGAGTTCCTTATATATTATTGTTTATTTTTATTGAATATTTCAATGAAAGGACAATAATTTCCTAAAAATAAAAAAAGCTAAAAGCTTGTTTCAGTTTGAGCTGTTAATTCTTTGATTAAAATGAAAACAAATCCTGCTGCTATGAATGTAATGGCCAATATTAAATACTGTGTTTTCACATAAACAGATAATCTGGTTTGTACAGTGTAAGGAAAAACACTCAAGGACGTTTCCGAAGCTGCTGGATTTGGACTGTTTTCTGGAAATATCTACAGCAGAAACAAAGCAAGGAACAAAATATCTAATTTTTAAATGAGTCATAATGAAAAAATCATTCATATTTCTTGAGTTCATTCATTATTATTCATCAAAATTAACAACAGGGATAGTTTTATATAAGTCACATGCGTTTACCTTTTGTGTTATATGTAGAAAAAGCATCTCATTTTCTCAGATTTAACAAACCACTGCAGGATAATCACAGTTAAGTATTTAAGTTATGTTCACAAGAGTTGAAAAACCTCCCACTATCGAGTTCATAATCAATAAGGATACATTTAATGACTGTTGCATGAAAATACCTGAACCGAAACAAACAGGTTTGTCAGGCTTATAATGCTCATGTTCTCTGGCTTTGATCCAGAGTTTCACTTATAAAGCTGCATGATAATGACAAAAGTCATAGTGTCACAATTATTTTAGTCAATGTTTTAATCATGATTATTTAACATGATTATGACGGGCCATTTAACTAAAAAAAGTTGAAGTCAGAATTATTCACCCTCCTGTATATGTTTTTCCCCGATTTCTCTTTAACGGAGAGCAGATCTTATAAAACACATTTCTAAACATACTACTCTTAATAACTCATCTCTAATAACTGATGTCATTTCTCCTCACCATGATGACAGCACATAATATTAGGCTAGATATTCTTCAAGACACTAGTATTCAGCTTACAGTGACATTTAAAGGCTTCACTAGGGTAATTAGGGTAAAGTTATGTACCTGTCAACATTGGGATGTGAAAATAAGAGATATGCCAACCATAATAAGAGACCCTTCCCCCATTAAAAAAAGAAAATCCCCAAATTGCTAAATATGATCTTCTGCAACTGTTTCATTGTAAATAAACCGTTAAACGGACAGTAATATTTTTTATTATTATTATTATTTTAAAAAGTAATAATAAAGAGTACACATTAGCTTAAAATGTCACTTAAATGCAGTATTTGAATCTCATAATTAAATAGAAAATGAGCGTATAACTGCAAAAGTGTCAGCTTTTTGAGAAAAGAAACCCACCCCTTTCACCAGGCTGGCTATGGGCCTGTTCAGGTAAAAAAATAAAAAAAAATCTGAAAGTAACAAACCCAAGTCCATATTGTATATCAGGACCCATTTAAGTAATGCCCTCTAGTGGCTGAAAATAGATATCACAACGTGCTAACATTGTAACACAAGGGCGGCCAACCCTGTCCCCATACCTGTCAACATTGGGATGTGAAAATAAAGGATATACCCACCATAATAAGGATAAAAAAAATCCCCAAATTGCTAAATATGTTCTTCTGGAGCTGTTTTATTGTAAATAAACAGTCAAACGGTCAGTAATATGATTTCTTATTATTATTTTAAAAATAAATAATAAATAGTATACATTAGCAGCAAATAAATGAGCAAAAATATTCAGCTTATTAGAATTAATAGCTATTATAAACAAATATAGTCAAGTTATCAAATCTAATAAATCTTCACTGTATAACTTGCACATAAGAGCAGCGAATGAATCTCATTTATTTGGATTTTTTCGTTTGATTACATTAAATAACAGAGGCGTCACTTTAACACTGCACACATCTAACGCTATAATGAAGCACTCGACTGCTTTCCTCACGCTTTATGCTCATTTAGGACTAAATTAGCTTTGTTTGGGGGAAAAGCCCCACAAAGATCTACATCTTCAAATCACATGTACAGAATTGGTTTAGGAAACAGCGTCTGTTTATCACTATGGAGCGCGTCTGACAGTCACGCACCGCTTTATGACTGTTTTGAGGATTGCACAGGAGGAGCGACGGCACCTGTAATGAAAAGGAAAGGGAATCCCGCCGTTTTTATATTTATTTCAAAGTGTTTCATGCCTAAATAAACCGAAAGCACAGAACTGACTCACATTTAAGAGCAAGGGGCGACCCCTGGTGGTGCGGCGGTATGGGTTGTGTATAGGGAGGATCGGCTCTTTAATGTTTATCGCCACCCTTCAGAGAAAGACTGAAAATACGGGAGAAATACGGGAAAACACCTTTACGGGATGATAGCGGGATAGAACTGTAAAATTAGGGAGAATCCCGGGAAAAACTATCAAACACACCTGTCTGTAACTAATTATCTAGTGCTGTTTAGGTCCTATTTAATTGGTTCTGGTGTGTCTTATCAGGGTAGCAGCTCTCCTGTTGTAACACTTCATCATTCATTCATTTTCCTTCAGCTTAGTCCCTTATTTATCAGAGGTCACCCCAGTGGAATGAACCACCAACTATTCCAGCATATGTTTAACACAACAGAAGCTCCTCCAGCTGAAACCCAGTACTGGGAAACACCAATAAACACTTATTCACACACACACACTCATACACTACGGCCAGTTTAGTTATTCAAATCCCCTATAGCGCATGTGTTTGGACTGTGGAGGAAACCCACACCAACTCGGAGAGACCATGCAAACTCCACACAGAAACACCAACTGACCCAGCCGAGGCTCAAACCAGCGACCTTCTTGCTGTGAGGTGATTGTGCTACCCACTGCGCCACTATGACGCCCTAAATTTCCTCATATGTCTGCTAAAATGGACCATGGTACAGGACAGAGGATAAATACATCAGTTTTCACCGTATATAATATCAGAATCTTTTTGTATGTCAAGCTCTGTATTCTTGGTCTGTATCTGATGAACAAACAAACAAAAAAACACAATGGCTTTAAGGCAGAATATCTATTGCATTATGCTAGAAGCACATACAGTATATGCTCCATCCCTAAATCTGTGGAAGAAAAGAAGTATTGAATTTTGTTGTACTGGAGAATCTAATTTATATCATCAAATGACAAACAGAAGGACTGGGAACCATATATGAACATTAAATAAAATGGGAATACTGACTGTACCTAAACAGCTGAAGACTAAATTATTAGCCCTCATGTAAAATTGCTGGAGAGAATATTTGTTTCAGCACACTATTTCTATTAAGTCTTAAATCTTAAGTGGGATAATAATATTATAGTTCCATGTGAATGTCAAATAATGCGTAATGTTAAGTAAATGTATGTTATGTTTTATGTTTATTTTAGCAGTCGTTCATTAACCAACTGTCCCTGCACAAATGTCCATGCCTAATTTATTGTAAATAAACATTTGTAGAGACTAAAAATGTCAATAATGCAATCTAATTATATTTATATTTATATTTTATATTTTATATTTTATATTTTATATTTATATTTATATTTATATTTATATTTATATTTATATTTATATTTATACTTATATTTATATTTATATTTATATTTATATTTATATTTATATTTATACTTATACTTATACTTATATTTATATTTACATTTACATTTACATTTACATTTATATTTATATTTATTTTTTATTTTTATTTTTATTTTTATTTTTATTTTTATTTTTATTTTTTATTTTATTTTATTTTATTTTTTATTTTTATTTTTATTTTTATTTTTATTTTTATTTTTATTTTTATTTTTATTTTTATTTTTATATTCAGATTTATATATTATATATATATATTTTAATATTTATATTTATATTTATTTTATTTTTATTTTTATTTTTATTTATTTATTTATATTTATATTTATATTTATATTTATTTTTATTTTTATTTTTATTTTTATTTTCATTTTCATTTTTATTTTTATTTTTATTTTTATTTTTATTTTTATTGTTATTTTTGTTTTTATTTTTATTTTTATTTTTATTTTTATTTATTTATTTAAAAAATATTCAGATTTATATATTATATATATTTTTTAACATTTATATTAATATTTAATATTTATATTTATATTTATATATATATTTATTTTTATATTTATTTTTATTTTATTTTTATTTTTATTTTTATTTTTATTTTTATTTTTATTTTTA
>CAIGQQ010033648.1:91508-115493 GCA_903798035.1 Danio albolineatus
GGCGGTAAAGTGCTTGGTCCCTTAATGGCTGCTTGCAGCTATATTTAGCACTGAATCGCTCCAAAAGAATCACATTACCAAAGCAATCACAAATTAATTAGCTTTCAAGCGCAGGTCATATGAGTTTTCGATAAATATCTGTAGTTTGTAGCGTAAATGTGCTGCAGTGTAAACAATCTGGAGGTTTTTAATCCAAAAAGTGCATGATAAATACCGATACAGCTTCTTAAAATTAAGACGCCTCACCTGAACGAGTCGATTTGCACTTCCAAATATTTTTTCTGCTACCAACATAATTAAAGTGACTCATTTGCATAATCCCCGCCTCCCACAACATATAAATAGTCGCAAATGACTATTTATTATCTGAATGACCAATCAAAACAGACTTTACCACCTGACCAATCAGAGCAGAGTTCGCTTATAGAAGAGGGGAGGTGCTTACATACCTGAAGCTATGAATTGATTCAGATGAATCGTATTCATTCTCATATTAAACACATATTCTGATAGAATTACAATGTTTTCTAAATGTTGATGCTTTTAAACCTGTTGCTTGGGACTTGATATTAACCATAAATAAATAAGACACACTATTAACACACTTTAAAAGGCCATATATGACCTGCTCTTTAAATAAACCAAACATGCCGAGTGCGAACACACCCTAAGGGTCCTCAAATTTGCTGTGTTTATTCAAAGGAGAATCTGATTTACATATTATTTACATACATGTACATAGTGCTTCTTCCTTTTTCAGACTAATAAGGAAGCACACTATCTAGTCTACATGTAGAGCACTCTTCCCCATATGATTTTGTCTTTCTTCCCCCTCATATAATTATATGCAGTATGTGAGCGGCGTTGGGTGTGTGTCCTGGTGAAGTGTAGTTTAATCCGTCAGTCTCTCTCCGCTGTATTCCTCAATCTGTGTCGTCATTGCTGAAGTCTAGATTTGCTAAAGCGAGGACATTGGTTTCTTTAGTTCGGTTTACATTTCTGTTTCACCCTCCTATTGTTTGTTCATGGATTTTTCAGTTGTTTTGCTGTATGTTGTGTGTTTATACGAGTGTGCTTTTGTTGATATGAGTTTATTAGAAGAGTCACAGAAGTTACAGTCGAGTCTAAAAGATTTGAGACCACCTGAAGTGTTGGATATCACTTTGTAGGACAAAATCAGGACTGAACATCTATGAAAATTAATAAAATAAAAAATATATATTTTAATTAAAAATATTAAATATGAGGTGGCGCAGTGGGTGGCGCTGTCGCCTCACAGCAGGAAGGTCGCTGGTTCGAGCCTCAGCTGGATCAGTTGTCATTTCTGTGTGGAGTTTGCATGTTCTCCCTGTGTTGGTGTGGGTTTCCTCCGGGTGCTCCGGTTTCCCCCACAGTCCAAACACGTGTATAGGTGAATTGGGTAGGATAAAATTGTCCGTGGTGAATGAGTGTGTATGGATGTTTTCCAGTGATGGGTTGCAGTTGGAAGGGCATCCGCTGCGTAAAACATATGCTGGATAAGTTGGCGGTTCATTCCGCTGTGGCGACCCCTGATTAATAAAGGGACTAAGCTGAAAAGAGAATGAATGAATAAATGATATTAAATATGAGGTGACGCAGTGGGTGGTGCTGTCGCCTCACAGCAAGAAGGTCGCTGGTTCAAGCCTCAGCTGGATCAGTTGGTGTTTCTGTGTGGAGTTTGCATGTTCTCCCCGTGTTGGTGTGGGTTTCCTCCGGGTGTTCCGGTTTCCCCCACAGTCCAAACACATGCGCTATAGGGGAACTGGGTAGGCTAAATTGTCTGTAGTAGAGATCTGCTGCGGTTGTGGGGGTGGATGTGTTCGCAAACTGTGGAGTAAAACCAAAAAACTCCCAGTCCAGACAGCCTTTAACAAGCGAAACACAGCATCATCCAAGGCGGATGCGCGCGTGCTCTCTCTTAAATTAAAAATTATCTAGAAATTTTTAAGAACAAAAAAAAAAACAGGTTAACTCATACCTGTCAACATTGGGATGTAAAAATAAGGGATACCCCCCCTCAACATAGAAAAATTGTTCAGAAAATTAACATTAATAAAGAAATAGAATTATCAAATCTCATTTACCCGTCTCCACTGTATAACTCACGCATTCTGAATAAAGAGCAGCGAATGAATCTCATTTATTTAGATTTTTAGTTTGATTACATTAAATAACAGAGGCGTCACTTTAACACTGCACACATCTAACGCTATAATAAAGCATTCGACTGCTTTCCTCACGCTTTATGCTCATTTAGGACAAAATTAGTTGTGTTTGAAAAAAACCCATCAAGATCTTTATACGTTATTATTATTAATTATGTGTATATGTCTGTTCAAACACGCACCCAAAACGCAGACTTTCGCTCCGCTTCAAATCACGTGTACAGAATCCGTCTGGGAAACAGCGTCTGTTTATCACTATGGAGCGCGTCTGACAGTCACGCACCGCTTTATGGCTGTTTTGAGGATTGCACAGGAGGAGCGACGGCACCTGTAATGAAAAAGAAAGGGAATCCTGCCGTTTTTATATTTATTTCAAAGTGTTTCATGCCTAAATAAACCCAAAGCACAGAACTGACTCACATTTAAGAGCAAGGAGCGGCCCCTGGTGGTGCGGCGGTATGGGTTGCGTATAGGGAGGATCGGCTCTTTAATGTTTATCGCCACCCTTCAGAGAAAGACTGAAAATACGGGAGAAATACGGGAAAACACCTTTACAAGATGATAGCGGGATAGAAACGGGAGGGTTGACAGGTATGGGTTAACTAGCATTTTCAACAACTCAGACATCAAATAATTATTATTAATGTGATTAAACCTAAATATATGAAGGTTAATTTAACAATGTGGTTCAACAAAACTTTTAGACCTCACTGTAACTGCTTTAGGAAAATATTGTTAGTTTTTATATTTACCTTTCATGTTAATTTGTGAATGTTTTGCTTATGATTTCTGCTTTTATGTTGATGCTACTGTGAGCTGAGTGGGAGAGTCGCTGACGTTCAGGGTTTTAATATGCTGCAGTTTTTGCATTCATTTTCTGTTGGTATCATTTCCCGGCTGCAGCACATTTAAACCTGTAACCCTTTAGAGTCGGCCATGACGGCTCCAGTCACAGTAGCATATGTGTGTGTGTGTGTGTGTGTATGAACTCGCAGGAGTGTATCTCGCATTCAGCAGTGAAAACAAAGTTTGAGCAGCACACAATCAGAGCAAGGCAGATCACAGAAACCGTCAAAGACATCATGGATCAAATCAACATCACCGCCGCCGAAAAGAGGTGCGTAGTGTTGGGGTTTCTCCTTGTTTTGTACCAGAAGCTCCAGCAATCGTGAGAGCAGATTGGAGCGTTTCTTCTTTGAGATGAGGTTAAACTGTAGCTGTGTTCTGATCCATGCATTTTTGTGTGAATTTGGGAGAAAAACTAGCACTGTTTAACCTGGAGTTAATCACCAAAACATCCAAAACAAAAATTTGTATTCATCTATGTGTGTGTATTGGGTATATTTATTATGTGTACAGGGAGTGCAGAATTATTAGGCAAATGAGTATTTTGACCACATCCTCCTCTTTATGCATGTTGTCTTACTCCTAGCTGTATAGGCTGGAAAGCTACTAGCAATGAAGCATATTAGGTGATGTGCATCTCTGTAATGAGAAGGGGTGTGGTGTAATGACATCAACACCCTATATCAGGTGTGCAGAATTATTAGGCAACTTCCTTTCCTTTGGCAAAATGGGTCAAAAGAAGGACTTGACAGACTCCCAAAAGTCAGAAATAGTGAGATATCCTGCAGAGGGATGCAGCACTTTTAAAACTGCCAAGCTTCTGAAGCGTGATCATCAACAATCAAGCGCTTCATTCAAAATAGTCAACAGGGTCGCAAGAAGCGTGTGGAGAAACCAAAATAACTGCCCATGAACTGAGAAAAGTCAAGCTGCAGCTACCAAGATGCCACTCGCTACCAGTTTTGCCATATTTCAGAGCTGCAACATCACTGGAGTGCCCAAAAGCACAAGGTGTGCAATACTCAGAGACACGGCCAAGGTAAGAAAGGCTGAAAAACCACCACCACTGAACAACACACACAAGCTGAAACGTCAAGACTGGGCCAAGAAATATCTCCAGACTGATTTTTCTAAGGTTTTCTGGACTGATGAAATGAGAGTGAGTCTTGATGGGCCAGATGGATGGGCCCGTGGCTGGATCGGTAAAGGGCAGAGAGCTCCAGTTCGACCCAGACACCAGCAAGGTGGAGGTGGAGTACTGGTTTGGGCTGGTATCATCAAAGATGAGCTTGTGGGGCCTTTTCGGGTTGAGGATGGAGTCTAGCTCAACTCCCAGTCCTACTGCCAGTTTCTGGAAGACACCTTCTTCAAGCAGTGGTACAGGAAGAAGTCTGCATCCTTCAAGAAAAACATGATCTTCATGCAGGACAATGCTCCATCATAGCGTCCAAGTACTCCACAGCGTGGCTGGCAAGAAAGGGTCTAAAAGAAGAAAAACTAATGACATGGCCTCCTTGTTCACCTGATCTGAACCCCATAGAGAACCTGTGGTCCATCATCAAATGTGAGATTTACCTGCGGAGGGAAAACAGTACACCTCTCTGAACAGTGTCTGGGAGGCTGTGGTTGCTGCTGCACGCAATGTTGATGGTGAACAGATCAAAACACTGACAGAATCCATGGATGGCAGGCTTTTGAGTGTCCTTGCAGAGAAAGGTGGCTATATTGGTCACTGATGTGTTTTTGTTGTGTTTTTGAATGTCAGAAATGTATATTTGTGAATGTTGAGATGTTATATTGGTTTCACTGGTGAAAATAAATCATTGAACTGGGGATATATTTGTTTTTTGTTAAGTTGCCTAATAATTCTGCACAGTAATAGTCACCTGCACACACAGATATCCTCCTAAAATAGCTCAAACTAAAAACTACTTCCAGAAATATTCAGCTTTGATATTAATGAGTTTTTTGGGTTCATTGAGAACATGGTTTTTGTTCAATAATAAAATTAATCCTCAAAAATACAACTTGCCTAATAATACTGCACTCCCTGTATGTAATGTTTATTGTGTGAGGCAATGCAAATACAATGCAGGTAGAGCAATACAAATAATGCGACTCTATAATTGGTCCGGGTTACCTGATGGACAGGTGTAGATATGTGACTGCAGGCGACTACATTAGGCTGCGTTGAGATCCCTACTTTTCTTTAATGCCGAATAAATTAAAATAAATACCAGAAAGAAAAATACAAATATCTGACATTTCCCGGAGCACGATCTGACTCCAATTAAGCTCTAATTTATATACATTTATATATTTTAATGTCCTGCCGGGCAGCATCTTAATAAAACTGCGCTGCCAAATAGAAACGAGGCAGCCAGCAGTTATGGAAGAAAACACTCGCTGCTGTAGCTTTCGCTCATTGAGAAATGTTTCTCTGCCTGCGTCAAGTCCAGCCGATGTCCCGCCGTCATATACCCATATACTCAACTCCTCACACAAAAATGTAAAGTGCCATACACATCAAACTCATGGGCCACACTAACATTAAACTTTCAAAGTAAGGCGGGGGCCACAAACGATCATCCTGCAGGCCGCAATTGGCCCGCGGGCCCAGAGTTTGAGACCCCTGGTCTATACAGTGTTATTTTTACATTTGATAATTCAATTTATGCACCTAAACTCTGCTAGACTGCCAGAAAGCTATAAAGCACTATTTATTTAATTTGTTTATTGTATTCTATCTAGATGCACTACAAAATTATCCCAATCAATAAATCGAGCCTTTCAAGTCACGCTCAGTATCGCAATATGTATCACAGAATAATAAAATATAGCAATGTCAGTTTTATTCCAATATCGTGCAGCTCTAAACCTTGCTCTTTAAGTTCTTGTGTTTGAGGCTACTATTAGACCTGCAAATCTCCTTATATTTGATGTTATACAAGGTGTGGAAAGCCTGCTCTCTGTCACTAAACTTGACTCGTGCATTAACTCATGTTGTGTCTGAACTAAGGGTTGTTTCTCTGGAGGAGCGAGAGTATCTGATCGACCGGCTGGATTTCGTTCGCAATCAACTCAATCTGCTTATTCAGGACATCAAGAAGAAAATCAAGGCCATCACAGAGGAGGTGGAAAACAAGGTGAGAATCACAAAACTACTGCGTTTAAACACCTGACTGAACAACTTTAGGACTCTTTTCAGATCATGTGTGGAATTATTGATCACTTTATTTTGATGGTCCGTTTGTTGAATTTAAGTTACATTGCGACTAATTCTCATTAGATTATAAGTAGACTGTTAGGTTGGGGTTAGTGTAAGTTGACATGTACTTGCAAAGTTTCTTAGTCAGTTAAATGTCTGTTGAATGTCTGTATCAACAGATAATAAGCAGACAGTCTACTAATACTCAAATGGACCATCAAATAAAGTGCTATCGAATAATTGATGACCAGCCATTGGATTATTAGACAATAATGCACACCCGTGGCTGATACACCTTATTTTCTGATAATTCAACAGCACAGCGTGTATTATTATACTGTTTTTGTGTTTCTCAGGTGTCAAACGCCATGGCGGAAGAGATCTGCCGTCTGTCTGTGATCATAGACGAGTTCCGTTCAGATTTCCACCCGTCGCCTCACGTGCTGAAAATGTACAAATCAGTGAGTGAACTTCAACACCTTTAACATCAGAGCAGAATAATCACTTTCAGCAAGAGTTTTGTGTGTTCACAGCAAAACAATCAGTGTATATTTAACTCAAAATGAGTTTAACTTTACACTACTTGGGTGTACATATGACTCCCTTCATTGTGGAGTTAAAATAACACTTTCTAAAGTGTGAAATTTGTACATTACACAGAGTTCATTTTAACACAGTAAGAGTTTATTCTTATATCAACAAAGTGTTAATATATTAAATTTGTACATTACGCACAGAGTTCATGTGTATATAACTAATGAGTGCATATATTGCCTCTGATGAGAATTAATTTATTATATCTTAAAATTTATTATATCATCAAGACTCGTAAAACATACTGGTTTGATCACTGTTTGTCCGAAAAAAACGCTTCGAGTAAAAAACGAAACTTCCCTTCACTAGTGGTAAATACACTGCATATTGGGTTAAAAGTTTAACATAAACTCTTAAATATACTCTCTTTCACACTCATGGATTGAAATGTACTCCGGGTTTTAACACTGAACAACACCAAAAACATCACACTGTATATTTAACACCGGCATTTTTGCTGTGTTGAATGAGCAAAACTGACCTCTAAATAATAATAGTATTTGAACCACATACACAGTGGAATATTACTGGTTCAAAAACTACTTTAAATTAGTTAAGTATTTATTTATATACTTACCTATAAACACACTCAGCTATGGGGTAAATTTGGATGAAATGTTTACATTTTTATATGCAATAATATTTCTTTAAATTCTCCAAAAGTCATTGTACCAAATTGACCCCAAATCAGAAAAGGATGAGACAGTATGGAAAACGCAAATAAAAAAAGAAAGCAGTGATTTCTAAACTTACTTTGACAATACAGCAAACGTTATTTGATGTGTTCCTCATGATTTTTATTGTTTTCAAAATGTTTTATTTATTTTTAAAATGTTGAAAAAGTAAAGCATTTACCCTTTTATAATGTTGCCATTGCTTTCACAACACTTAAAAGACGTTTAGGGACTGAAGACACCAAGTGATGAAGTGTTTCAGGTGTAAGTTTGCCCAGTTGGGTCTCCGTTGTCGCATTTGCACTTTGCATTTGCACAGAATCTCTGTTGGAGACAGATCGGGACTGCAGACAGGCCAGTCCAAGTAGGTATCACTGCAGCCTGGAGACCTCCAAGTGGGAGGTATTACACCGCAAGTAGGTTGGGTGACCTCCGAGTGGGAGGATTTACACCGCTGGGTTTAGGAGTAGGGGGAGTAGATTTTAATAATATACATCAGGTCACTGTGAGGTTGGGTTTGGGATTGGGGTAGGTGTAGACATTAATAAAACACAGCAGGTTACTGTGAGGTTAGGTTTAGAGCTGAGGGTCACACTTTACAATAAGGTTCATTAGTTCATGTTAATTAATGCATTTACTAAGATGAAAAAACAATGAACAGTAAATTTACTACAATATTTTTTCATATTACTTAACGTTAGTTAATAAAAATACAGTTGTTCATGGTGCATTAACTATTGTTAACAAGCATGGGCTTGGATGTTAATAATGCATTAGTAAATGTTCAATTATGATTAATAAATGCTGATTAATTTATGTTAGTAAATGCATTAACTAATTAACCTTTTTGTAAAGTGTTACCGAGTTGAGATAGGTGTAGACATTCATAAAGCACAATATTGCACTCCGTGTCATGTACAAGACTTTAATTAAATAAAACAGTTTTGTACAGCTCAAGTCCCACCCACATGGAGCTGGCACGAGCTCCGTTTATACCCTTTTCGTCCAGTCAAGTACCTGTATGCTCTTCCTCCGCAGCAGGACTTTGTAATGTGTGCTGAATGTGGTTCTGCATTGTCTTGATGAAATATGTATGGACGTCCACGGATAAGAGAGCAGCATATCGTGCTCCAAAATCTCTGTGTGCTTTTCAGCATTAATGGAGCATCACAGAAGTGCAAGTTACCTTTGCCAAGGGCACTGACACAACCCCATACCATGACAGACCCTGGCTTTTGGGCTTGTTGCTGGTAACAGCCTCTTCTTTTTTGGTCCAGAGCACACGGTGTCCATTTCTCCCAAAAAATATCTGAAATACTGATTCATCTGACCACTGTGTGAGGGTCTATCCCAGGTGCCTCCGAGCCCAGAGAAGTCGATGGCGCTTCTGAACACTGTTAACATAGGGCTTCCTTTTGGCACAGTACAGTTTGAACTGACATTTGTAGATGTAACCAAAATTGTTCATCTAGAAAAAAACACAATAAAAATCATGAGGAACAATAAATAATTAAACAATGTTTGATGTTTTTTTTTTAAATTTCTGCAATGAAATACAAGTCAAAGTAAATTTAGAAATCACTACTTTCTTTTTTGTGTGTGTTTTCCATACTGTCCCAAATTTTTCTGATTTGGGGTTGTAAAATAAATATTACTATTTTGTTTATGTCTAAATGACAAATTTGGAGCAAATGTCATCAGTAGTTTACTAAATTAAACAAAAAATAAATGTTTTACTCAAACACTAAACTATAAATTGCCAATCCAGACAACCGATGATTTTATTTTAAAATATTATTATATGTAATATTATTTCCTTTAATTCTTCATAAATAGTTATGTAGTGTGTGTGTAATGTATAGTAGTGTGTGTGTGTGTGTATAAAATAAATGTATTATTGTCATTTTTATTATTGATAATATTAATATTAGATTTTTTTATTATTATTATAATTTGTATTATTATTTTTATTAATTATATTATTATCATTATTATTTGTATTTGTATTATTATTATTGTTGTTGTTATATTTTTACTGTATTGTTATTATTATTATTTTAGATGCTCTATTCTCCAACAATGCTTCATAAATGGTAATGTGAGCTGTGTTTTCACTCTGCAGGATCTGCTCAGCCATATTGAGCAGGGCATGGGCAAGAATCTGGCTTTCCGCTGTTCTGACGCCGTAAATGCCTCTGTTCAGTGTTCTCAGCAAGACATGATGGGTACGTGAAAACACACAAACACAACCTGGACGTACACACACACACGTGCACACATACACACACACACACACACACACACACACACACACACACACAATGACCTGCGTTTGGCATTTAAACAGCACTAGCTGACAATCCTATTAATAGACAATGTCTGATAGCGGCTGAAGTGTTGCACATCTAGTTTATTACAAGCATTACTGTGTTATCTGGTTCTCTGGAATACTTCATTCTGATCTGTTTTCAGCTGATCCCTGATGTGGTTGCTTCACTTCACTTCACTTCAATTTTTATTTATATGGCACATTTAAAAAACAACTGGCTAAAGTGCTTCACAATGTCAGAACAATATTAGCCCTCATGCCTACCTCACACTGCAGACCTTAATCTTTCCCTTGTGGACATTTTTTGGGCATGAAGGTCTCAAGTGTGACCTCAAATGTTTGTTACACGTTATGATAAATGAGTTTGTCCTCCTCCAGAGTGTCTGAAGCCTCTGCTGCCCTCTGCTGCCCAGACGCAGCTCCACATGCTCATCCCCAGCCGCAAGTTTGAGCTCAGCTACGACCTGAACTGCGCCACGCTCTGCTCAGACTTCCAGGAGAACATCGAGTTCCAGTTCTCCTTGGGATGGTCTGCACTGGTGCACCGCTTCCTGGGTCCCGTCAACGCCAGACGAGCCCTGATGCTGGTGGACCAGAACCTACAGGTACCTCTACAGCCAATGGGAGACTGTGTTACACAGGGTGGTTGTGATAATAAGGCTTGGCTGAAGATTAACCCTTTGGTGCTGTTGGGTCGTTGTCATCCACTCTGGGTTGATTTTGAAGGTTCATTTGGCCACAACTTTCTTTGTGTTTCAGCAAATGGGAGGATTTTTGCTGACAAATCTTATTCTGATACATATTTTGTGTAAATGTTTTAGAAATTTTCCAAAACTCAACAACACACTCTGGGCAGATTGACGTCTCTTTGGTGATGTTGGTGCTGTTTTTGCCCCATTGACTTTCATTATAATCACATTTTTTCATTTCAAAGTCTTGACAACCAACAACACCCCAACAACACACAAGGGTTACATTTCTAAGAATTGCAGTTATGGAGATTAATTCTTTAATTTGGGGATTTGATAATTTGTTGTCTGTTTTGGGGATTTTTTGGCTATTAAATGTTTATTTATTTCTCTCTCTCACCTTTTTTAACAATCAATTTTCTGGTTTTTAGGGGTCTTTGGTGATTAATTGGCTTTTTTTCTATACTTTTAGGGATTGGTTTTCTGATTTGGAGATTCAACATTTTATTTTTCTGTTTTAGAAGCTTTTTGGATTATTTTTTTTATTCTCGTATTTTTGATGAATAGTTTTTTTTCCGCATTTGCTGCTTTTTGGCAATGATTTGTCAGTTTTAGGGACTTTTTTTTAACCATTAAATGTTCATTTTTATTTCTCCGCTTTTATTTCTTTGCTTTTTTTAAAGTTTTTTTTTCTATTTTCTGTGTTTGGGTGGCTTTTTGGCGATTAATTTAGTTTTTTTTGTGCTTTTTGATTTTTTATGTGTTTTTAGGAGACTCTTTGGCGATTCATTTTCTGTTTGCTTTTTCTTAGGCTTTTTGTCAAAATTAGTTTTCTGTTTTGGGCCTTTTTTTTGTCGATTTAATCTTCTGTTTTTGGACGTTTTATGGTTTTTGGGCCATTAAATGTTCATTTTTATTTCTCTTTTGCTTTCTTTAGGTCTATTTTCTTGTTTTGGGGGTCTTTTGATGATTAATTTTCTTTTTTTTCTTATATTTTTAGTAATTCATTTTCTGATTTGGAGATTCAGCATTTAATTTTTCTGTTTTGGGCCTTTTTGAATCTTTTTTACTCTCTTTTTGTTCTCTTTTTGTATTGGGTGTGATATTTTTGGTGATGAATTTTCAGTTTGGGGGACTGATTAAATATTTTATTTTCTCTCTTGCTTTGTCATTTTTTTAACAATAAATTTTCAGTTTTTTGGGAACTTTTAAATTATTTATAATGTATATTTTCTAGGTTTTTTAGGGCGGCTCTTTGGCGAATCATTTTCTGAATGTTTTTTCTTAGGCTTTTTGTGCGATTAGTTTTCTGTTTTTGTTTTTTTGTTTGGACTTTATTGGTGGTTAATTTTCAGTTTTTGGAGATTTGACTATTTTCAGTTTTGCTATTTTTTAAATTAATTTTCTGTTTAGGTTTTTATTTTTGGTGATTAATTTAGTAATTATTAGTTTAATAGTAGTAATAATGTGTTTTTTGGGGGGAGATTTAATTTTCTGTTTTAGGGAAAATTGGGGCAATTTTTTGTTCTGTTTTTTTAATTTATTTATTCATTTTTTTTATTTTTTACTTTTTTGGTGATTAATAATCATGGGGATTTGACGATTTCAGTGTTGTTTGTTTTGCTGTTTTTATCTTCTGTTTAGTTTCTGTTGTAATGAAATTGTTATTGGGACTTCAAATAATGAGTTGTTTTTGGTGCAATACATTTTTTGTTTTGGGAGTTTTTTTCAGTCGATTCATTTTTGACAGGCTTTGACAATTAAATTCTCAGCGTGTTGTATCTCTGTTTGTTTTTTCCTCAGCTGACAGCACCAACCACCCCTACAGCCCCAGCAGTGGTTCAGTCCCAGAACTCCAGAGCTCTGGGTCAGAATCAGGCCTCGGTGACCCAGGAGGAGCTCATGTTGACCATGGTGAATAACCTAGCCTCGGTCACCTCACGCACGTCTATGAGCGTGATCATCGTCGGAGGAGTGGTGAGAATCAGCATTATTCACACCCATCATTTATACAGCATGCTTGATCACTATATTGTGAGTGGTACGGTTCAATTCGGTACAGTATGGTACCGGTCGCCTTTATCAGCTTTTGTCTTTTGGTGGCGTGGTGTACGACAGAAAGCTGTTAATTACTAACCTTTCTATGAACAGGGTTTGATTATAGATGCAGATCATTAATGATGCGAAAGAGCTATCTGTCATTATAAAAAATAAAAAATAAATTAAACATATGAACACATTAAGACTCTCTGAAATGTTACCAATTACAAATAAAAAATACCCAAAACATACATTTAGGCCTTATTTGGGTTTATAAACGTTATACGAAGCATACACAGCCGGGGTCTCAAACTCGCGGCGCGGGGGCTTAATGCATCCCGCAGGACGATAGTTTGCGGCCCTCGCCTTAATTTGAAAGTTTGATATGTATGGCACTTTACAGTGTTGTGTGCGGAGCTGAACGAACCTGTTCATTACGGTGGGGTATATTATGAGGCAACGGAGTGGACAAAAGTCAAGCGAACACAGACAGACGGAGTGCACGCGCGAGAGAGACGGGCTGCGTTCGAAACTGCATACTTCCATACTATACAGTACGCTAAAAACAGTATGCGAGCAGAGTAGTATGTCCGAATTAATAGAATTGGAAAATCAGTACTTCCGGCGAGATTCTGTAGTGCGCATCCCATGCACGCTGCGCTATCCCATGATGCCCTGCGAGAGAATTTATGAATGGGAGTGAAGTGACGTAAATGATGCAGGTAGGTCATGTGACCATGACTAAATGGTGGATGTAGTATGTCCGAATTCCATTCATACTTCTCACATTCATACTGTATAGAACGCACTTTTCTAACGGCCGAGCAGTACGTTTACATTCAAATGCAACACCTACTAAGAAGTAGGCGGTTTCGGACGCAGCCACAGAGTGCACGCGTGCGAGAGAGACTTTAATTTTTTTAATTTTGTGTTAAAAAATTTCAGTCTTCACGAATCTATTTGTAATTTTTTTGTTTACACAAAATAAGATTAAAAAATAAGCAAATTAGAAACTGTCCACATCTGTCCACACTACGCCGGAGTTTTCGAGCGCTGAAAACGGAGCGTTTTGTAAACACTGGAGAGGCCGTGTTCATTCTAAAGCGCTGCTGCTCCGTCTCAGTGTGGATGGGGGAAACGGAGACGTCTGAAAACGGAGGCGTGGTGCTGAGATTCGCTACTCGATTGGGGATTTTGGGTCATTGTGTGTCCTTCCCTTATTCGTCAAGCCCCTATCACATGACTATAACGCCACCGGCAGACGGCAGACCAGTCTTCACTGTAAACAACAACATGGACACAGAAATGGGAGCGTTGTTTGCACTATTGTCCATTTTAGGCGCCATTGTGCAGTTAAACTCTGCCTGTTTACTACAACAGCTGCATATATTCACAAGAGGCAAGCTACTGTTCCAGCACTCGCTAATCGCTCGCGTTTCAAGCCACGTAAGCCCTATTTAGAACGTCGGTTTTGGGTTACACCGGGAATACTCAGTGCCTGGTGGGACATGTTTGTAAGTGAAGTAGTTGTTCCCGAGGATTGGCATAAGAAAAAAGTTTGTTGACTAACAATAACAAATGCCGAGCGAGACACGTGCTTCCTGTTTATACTTGAACACGCATGCCCAGAGTGCGCGAATGGTCACGTGATATACGTTTTTGGTGGAGTACTGTGGACGGAGATGTGTTCAGAAACGCTGGGTGAAACGCTAGTGTGGACGCGGATCGTTTTCATGCTAAAACGCCGTTTTAAAACTAAAACACACTAGTGTAAATGGGGCCTCAGTCAGTACATTTATTCTTCACCAGCACATGTAATGTTAACCTCTTGTTGGAAAGTAATTCTGTCATTCTGAGTTTATTATAGTCCAGATGGCGATGATAATAATTAGACACGGCAGTTTGGTCATGTTTTAGGTTGCTGAAAGAACAAATAATAGCATCATAACATGTCTTTATTAAGTTTTTCAAGGTTTTACTGTAAATCAAACCCAAAACTGGTGGATTTTTAGCCATGCTACGACCCTGGTCTAGGGTCAAGGCCGCAACATAAAAGACCACCAGACAAATAAAATTCACTTTTATGACCCTTTGGAGTCAGGTCCCTTTTTTTTTTTTTTAAATCACCCAAAAATGTGAAGCCAACTACCTCGGAGAGGACCCACAGAAAATAATAAACAAAAAAAAGCAGACTCTAACTAAACCCCCAAATGAAACTAACTACAACTAACAAAATATCAGAAAATTACAAATTCTTTCCCTACCTCCCTAACTAGTTATAAAAACAGGAGAAAATATTTACAGAAAAGAAAAGTGCGGTGTCCAACCTCTACTGCTTTTTACCGTAAACATAATTCAATATTTACAATATCAACAAACAAACAAGCCCAAAAACAAAAGTATAGGACTGGGAAACACGGATAGGTTTACAACAAAAAGTCACAATTTTCACAACACAGGAAACACAGTCAAAACTAGCACATAGCAGAGGAGTAGTTTTATAATCTCACAACAAACGCAACAACAACACGCCAAACTCACTCTCCCGACCCGCGCCCAGTTTCCTCTTTTTAAAGGACGCCCTGAGTCACTCCAACCAATCCCAGGGCGCATCGTCAGCGTAATTAGGGCGGGGTCTGAGGATGAAAAGGGAGGAAGAGGGACACACACACACATACACACACACACACACACACACATACACTTGCGAACACAACAGCCAATACATTTTTTGGTTTTAGGGGGATTTTTATGGCAATTTAATTTTCAGATTTCAGGAGCTTTTTGGTTATTAATTTTCTGTTTGGTTTTTACGGTGATCTTTTTTTTTTTTTTGGATGAATAATTTCCTGTTTTTAGGGCTTTTTTGGCCAATTAATTTTTAGTCTTTGGAGCTTTTTTTGCAGATTACATTTCTGTTTTGGGTGGACTTTCTCATTAAAATGTAAAAAACATAGATATATTGACTTTTTGGCATTTTTCTTCTAATAATTTTCTTCTAATTCAATGTCAAAATGAAATTCAGTTTAGTTTTCTCTTCAGATTTGATTTATTTTCAGATTTATTTATTTTATTTATTATACAGTTGAAGTCAGAATGATTAGCCCCCTGAATTTTTATTTTTTTCCTAATTTCTGTTTAACCGAGAGCAGATTTCTTCAACATGTCTAATCATAATAGTGTTAATAACTCATCTCTAATAACTGATGTCTTTTCTCTTTGCCATGATGACAGCACATAATATTAGACTAGATATAGATACTAGTTTTCAGCTTACAGTGACATTTAAAGGCTTCACTAGGGTAATTAGGGTAAAGTTAGGGTAATTAGGCGAGTCATTGTATAACAGTGGTTTGTTCTGGAGACAATCCAACACTAATATTGCTGAAGGGGCTAATAATATTGACCTTAACATGGGTTTAAAACAATTAAAACTGCTTTTATTCTAGCCGAAATAAACCAAATATTTCCTCCAATAGGTGTGGCGTACAGTTGGCTGGCGTCTGATCGCTCTCTCCATGAGTATGTACGGCGTGCTGTACCTGTACGAAAGACTCACCTGGACCACTAAAGCCAAGGAAAGAGCCCTGAAGAAGCAGTTTGTGGATTATGCCACTGAGAGACTGCAGATGATCATCAGCTTCACCAGCTCAAACTGCAGCCACCAAGTGCAGCAGTGAGTAATAATCATGCGTCTTATTCATAATGCGCTTTTCTACTAGCGATACTAGCGACACTCATTAAAAATTCTGGAGGCAGCACGGTGGCGCAGTGGGTAGCACTCTCACCTTACAGCAAGAAGGTCGCTGGTTCAAGCCTCGGCTGGGTCAGTTGGTGTTTCTGTGTGGAGTCTGCATGTTCTCCTCGTGTTGGTGTGGGTTTCCTCTGGGTGCTCCGGTTTCCCACACAGCCCAAACACATGTGCTATAGGGGAACTGATGAACTAAATTGACTGTAGTGGATGTGTGTGAATGAGTGTGTATGGATGTTTCCCAGAAATGGGTTGCAGCTGAAAGGGCATCCCCTACATAAAACATATGCTGGATAAGTTGACGGTTCATTCTGCTGTGGTGACCCCAGATTTATAAAGGGACTAAGCTAAAAAAAAGAGAACGAATGAATGAATGAAAGCTCTGGGTCGACACCAAATTGTATGCATGCACTTGGCTGAAACTGAAACTGAAGTAGCTTTGTAGTTGTAATTATTTAGTATTTTATTCAATAATATATGGTTAATAATTTTGGAAGACTTTTAAATGTAACTTAATAATTAAAATTTTATTTATTTTTAAAAACACACCAACTTTTTGGCGATTACTTTTCTGTTTTTGGGGCTTTTTTGCGAAATTAATTTCGATTGATTTGTTGTTTTCTTAAAGGATGTTTTGGTGATTAGTTTTTTGTGTTTGGGGCTTTTTTGCGCAATTAATTTCGATTGATCTATTGTTGTTTTCTTAAAGGATGTTTTGCTGATTACTTTTCTGTTTTTGGGGCTTTTTTGCGCAATTAATTTCGTGATTTGGGGCGATTGATTTATTGTTGTTTTCTTAAAGGATGTTTTAGTGATTAGTTTTCTGTTTTTGGGGCTTTTTTGCGCAATTAATTTAGATTAATCTATTGTTGTTTTCTTAAAGGATGTTTAGGCGATTACTTTTCTGTTTTTGGGGCTTTTTTAGTGAAGAATATTTAGATTTGAGACATTTTTGGCCATTTTGTTTAGTGTTTTTGGGGTCTTTTTGCACGATTACTTAGTTTCTTAGGCTTTTTGAGGATTTAGTTTTTTGTTGTTTTATTACGGCTGTGTTTAGGGTTTTGGCAACTAATTAGGCGCTTTTTGCATGACTAATGTTTCTAATTTTTACCGTTAATTAACTGCTGATTTTTTAAAGGCTTTTCAGTTATTAGTTTTCTGCTTTGGTGAGTTTTTTGAGTGATACATTGTTTTATTTTGGGGCTTTTTATGGTGATGAATTTACAGCAGTTGTTTTTACAGCCTTTTTTGGTGATTAGTTTTCTGTTTTGTTCTTTTTAGGCGATTAATGTTTTGTTTGGAGGCTTTTTTGCCGCTAATTAATGTTTACTTTTGTAGGCTTTATTTGTTGGATAGTGGGGGCGATTTAATGTTTTGTTTGGAGGCTTTTTTTGGTAAATAATTTTCACATGCTTTCTGTTTTGTAGCTTAAGTTTTTTTTTTTTTTGTGGAATTGGGGTCTCTTGTATAAAACTTTGCATTGACACCGTTTTACTAAAAGTGAATGTATGACAGAATAAACATTAATTTATTTATTAATGATCATTTTTCATATGACAATTGAAAGTAGTTCAATTAAGTCGATATTTGAGTTAAATATATTTACTTAGAGTTGACTTACCGCTGCGCACATTCTCATGTCAAGCTTGTTTTTTATCAATTACAAATGTTGCATGGGAAGTGGTATACACTTATTTCCACCCTCGTTTGGTGCATATGTGATGTTTATAATATATTATTTAGAGTTCCTAAAAGTGTTGTTGTGTTTCTGATGCAGGGAAATCGCCAGCACCTTCGCCCGACTCTGCCAGCAGGTTGACATAACCCAGAAGGACTTGGAGAATGACATCCAGCGCCTCACCGACAAAATACAGAAGCTGGAAACTGTACAGAACCGATCCAAAGTGCTCAGGTCAGAGCAGCAGCCCTAGCTATCATTAACACATTACTAACAACACGTGACGTGACAAGTTTTCAGTGACAAGCAATTTGTCTGTCTACACGAGGGGTGTCCAAACTTGATCCTGGAGGTCCGGTGTCCTGCACAGTTTAGCTCCAACTCTAATCAAACCCACCTGCTTATGGATTTCTAGTGATCTTGAAGACACTGATGAGCATGTTCAAGTGTGTTTGATTAGAGTTGGAGCTAAACTCTCCAGGACACCGGCCCTCCAGGACTGAGTTTGGACACCCCTGGTCTACACCAAACATGACACAACAGAAACATTCAAATACTAATTGTAATAATAAATCCCAATTAAATAGTAAGGTTTTTAATCTAAAGCCTGGTTTATTCTTCTGCGTCGAGTGATCGGCGTGACCCACGGCGACTGCCTTGCGCATTAGTCGTGCATGTATACTTCTGCATGCTGTTTGTGTTGCTCTGCAATAACACTTCAGAAATGCTAGCTGGAAGAAGGTGTTTATGTTCCTCTGTGTCGAGTTTCTTCGCTGGTGTTTTGTTTTTTTTGAAAAACACTCGTCAATGCTACAAAGCCGACCAATCACAGAGCTTGTGCTGCGCGTCGTTGCGACGTGTAGTTACATTTTTTGAGAGGTGCGCATCAGCGACGGCGACGGCCACCAAGAAACATGTAAAAAGTGGATACGTAACGTTCGACGTGAGAATTTTAACATCACATCTCACACAAGGGTCTGCAGTCGTCACTTTATTAGTAATGATCTGATTGAGCCGGCGAATGTCATCCCTGTATGCAGGCTCTGTCAGCGACAATGAGCTTTTTAAGCAGTCTGGAATTGTGTCTCTGTTGCAAACATCCCTTCTTTGCCATGCCCTGACGCGCATTTGCCATGACCAGCTACGAAGTAGCCGTTCCACTGGATTAGGATGGGTACCGCCCCCTTCATCAACCTCCAACAAGCTGTAGGTTTCGCCAGCTCAATCAGACCATTACTAATAAAGTGACGACTGCAGACCCTTGTGTGAGACATGATGTTAAAATTCTCACGTCGAATGTTAGGAATCCACTTTTTACGTGTTTCTTGGTCTGCTGGAAAAGTGTGGAAGCTCAGTGAAGAGTTAAATCTTGAGGAGGTCTGACATAACGGGATACAGCAATGTTCAGCCGAACTACTGATATTTAAACTTTCTGGAAGCCATTTGTATAATGCCAACGTATATATGTTTTTATAATACATTATGTAATACCTAACTAATAAAATCGATGTCAAACAGCCGTATCAGAATGGTTTTGCTGCTAGTGCTCTCGGTGTAGAATGTGCTATGCGGAAGTAAACACACTGACTAATATTCTACCGGAAAAACGTCAGCAGAGTTCGTGCATAGAGTCAACTGCTCATCACTGCGCAACTCGTCATGTAGCGTGTTGTTAGGACACACGGTTACAATGTAACCTGCTCACTTAATGTTTATGCTCGTAATAGTTATATTATTTATTAATTAATAACCTCATGTGGAACTGAATCTGTCTCATTTCTGAGTCTGCTACTGTCCACCAGAGGTCGCATTTCAGTCACAGACACATGCTTTCAGAGCCTCTCTGACTGAATGAATGAATGAAATACACTGTTTTCCACCATCTGGCGACCCGAGTGCTGGAATATAATTGGCTAAACTGGCATTGGGCGGGTTAAAGAGACCAAAACAAAGACAGATGCTCCAGCACGTAACGCACATGTTCACAGCAGAATATCTGACTTCAGCAGTGTTTCTCAGATAAACAGGAGTGTTCACTGAGCATGTTTCTGAATATCTGCAAACATATGATGGTGTTTTTATGATGCAGAAGAGTCAAACATTTAGCACCTTTAAGGCTATGCTGCACATACAGTCATTACATCAGTGTGGATGACCAACATTTGAGAAACAATTTCACAGTCCACACTGTCTCCATTTGGACGTGGGACCAAAACAGATAAAAATATGTATTAGTGATAATATACAAATAATAATAATAATAAATTAAAATGGATTAGTGTGGCAGTGGCCCAAGTAGTATTCGTGTGTCAAACTAAGCACTGTACCTGGTGGAAATTGTTATGCATCTTGACTGACTATACATGACCAGACAAAAAAAAGTGACCATAGTATGAGGAAACGGTGTCATTTCTTATTAATAATTTAGTTTATGTTCGTAATAATGGTTTCCTTCATTCACAGACATAAAGCCACAGCTCTGGAAAAGCAGCTGGAGGACTTCAGCTCCCAGTATTTACGTCTTCAGCCCTGATCCTGAGTTCACACGGACGTCGGCTCCATCCAGAGAGTGATGTAACCCGCGAATACTGTACGCCCTCCGTTACGCCCTGCTGTTTCGGGAACTCTCCACTCACCAGATGTTGCGAGGAATGTGGAGGGGAACAAATGTTACTTGTAGTTTAACTGTACAATTTGTATTATTAAATTTAAACTGGTTTCGTTTGGGTTGAGGTTTTCCTGAGCAGAGATTGAGTTTTGCTGGAACTTAAAAACTTAACACTATGAACATGTCCTATGGAAAACTTGAGAAGAACAGCAGCTGAAAGCTTTTCAGGATCAACATAATGAAGTCAAACTTTCATAAAACTTTTACCTAGCCTTTTTCACAGAGCCTTTTTTCTTCAGAGTTTGTCATCAGACAGGGAAATCAGATTTTGTAGATTTGCCTTTTGATCACAAAGCCTATTTTCTATATGTTCCTTAGTAGTTTCTAACCCAGTATATATCAGTATTCTCTTTATGAACTGGTCTTGTTTCTAAAAACATGTAAATGTGATATCCTGAGTGCTAGTGTAAAGCTTCTGCTGTGTAATTAAAAGAATAATCCGATATTGCTAAACTGTTGTATGTATTGTATGCATTATTGTGTGAAGTTAAATCTAGTTTTAACGTTTAAACATTAGTAAAGTTTTATAAACTAATTTCGAGAGGAGCACGTAATATGATGAGCACGGCTGGCCTCTCGTCCGTAATCAGTAATAATCAAAATCAAATTGATCCAAGCTTACAATAAATAGACAGATTTTACCCTACTGCCCTATCTTCGTTTTATAAGAATCTCCCCTTCCACTAGGGATTGGCAATACCAATATTTTTGATTCCGATCCGATACCAAGTATTTCAAGACGAGTATCGTTGATATCGATACCAATACTTTAATTAAATATTTTATAGTGAATAAAAAAAGGTTATCACTTTTATTATAATTATTATTATCATCACCATTATTATTATTCAATTAAGCACAAAACACATGATTCCTTTTTACATTTATTAAAATAACAGAACTAAAATTGCATGGCACCATATATGACGAAAAATATTACACTGCAGAAACCTTGTTTAATTAAAAAAGTACATCTCTCCCAGCTATTATGTGCACCTAAACTTTGTGTTTTATTTGATAAACACGTTTATTTAAAACTATTTAAACTAAACTACTTAGACTGCAGACCACTCAAGTAAAGACTATTATTCTGAACCCTGTGAATGTAACAGAAATCTGAAATATGCCAAAATACGCAAATGACATAAATGACAGACTTTAGAGTAGGATTCCCCCTCAGCTTTGGCATATTAATATTACAAAGAATCATATATAATGATTCCCCCTCAGCATATTATATTTACAGTGTGTGCATCTGTGTGTTCATATGAACATATATCAGGTAAAACTCAATATAAACTGGCTGTCTGTATTGAACTCCACTCCACTTTTAGTTAAATAATTCCCACTTGGTTAGCTGGACGATGACCGGATTCCTTAAAGGATCCTGCCAAAGTTTTACAACTTGCGCTGGGTGTGTGTGGTGTCTGTACTAACGCTGACCCATTAGCGGAGATACAGCGGAAGGATATTATAGTTCCCATTCGTGTTCCTATTTAAGTAAATATTTATATAATATGCAGCGCTATAATTATTGAGATATTTTACTCGGTAAGAAAACTCCCAGAAAAGATCCATACTTTTACTTAAGGATAGATCCTTTTGATACATTCTCAGTATCGAAAATATCGACACTTCAGGATCGATCCGCTCATCCCTACCTTCCACTCCATCTAAGGGGAGCTCTCGAGACCTTCCTGATCTCGGACCCCCTTTATATGCTTATTGACCAGGCGGAGGGCTCAATTATCTCTGAGCTCAGGGTTCTCTCCCAGGACAGCATGCCAAACCTGCATATCTAAGTATGAACTCTTAAAATACAGTTAAATGGAGGACATTAGACTGTTGATGTCATTAGCTGATGTCAAAATAGCCTACACGCTTTTCTTTATCATGATGTGTCTTCAATACATTGTGTTTACTACGCTGTGTTTAATAAGTCGTCTTCAGATTTATTTTCTGAATAATGAAGTGTCATCGAAGTTTTTATCTACGTAAACCCCTGCGTAAAAGTCTATCATTTGACGCTTGGTGGATTGGCGCGCTTTTTAAAATGCGCGCGCGGGCTCCGGCTTTCTGACAGGAAGTGGCGCGAGTTTCTGAGGTAAGCATTAACGACTAATTATATCGGCTATTTATGAAAGTTTTCATAATAATGATGAAATATGAAGCGTATGTCACCTGAATTAAACGTATCGAGCACCCGTTCTTCGAATACACATGAATGGGATTAATTTGAACTGATCAGTCGGAGATCTCGAACAATTCTCCTTCCATTAAAAACCAAGAAGTATCCATGTAAATAACCACACACATTTAGGAGACGAAATATGAAGCGTAGGCTATGTTACCTGATAAAAAAAATATCCAGCTGTCGTTCTTTGAGAATAGCCTACACATAACCTGATTTGAAAACTAATAAATGATTATTTTGATCAGTAAGATACGTCGTGCAATTATGGAAGCCCGTTTTTATGGAAGCCCGTTTCCAGCACTGAATGATAAAAAAATATAATAGTAATGATTAAAAAAAAATATTTATATATATTAAAAAATTTGAAAGTCAGAATTCCGAGTTATTAAGTCAGAATTCCGAGTTGTTAAGTCAGAAGTTATGTGAGTTATTAAGGAGTTTCCTGTTATGGCGATTGGCCATGAATGAAGTGTTAAACAATCTTTCTTTAGGTTCTGCTTGTGATGTGGGATGGATTCACAGCCCAGTTTTCCCAGTAAAGGCCAGGAGGACACAATATTTGGTTAACACTTTTACTGAAATATGAACTAATACAGCCATTAAAAATGTGTATGTACGATACATAGGCTATGTCTGCAGCTCCCAAGTACACCACATGAGGGCACTCTTGCAATGAAACAAATAACAGCTGCAACAAAATGTATATTATATTGTTACACATATAATTATTAGACTTTTGGAGGAATCACGCAAACTACAGCTAATAGTTTCAGGCGCTCTGTTTAATGCTGTAGTTGCTATTTAGACCAAATAGTGCAAATGGCTAAATAAAAAAGAACAAATCCATAAACAGTCAGTCTAGTTCAATTAGCATATATATTTCCTTCTTGAAAGCGTGATAAATAATAAATCGGATACAGGCTTTATGTTGTGATGATGAGCTAATGTGCATGCGTCTTTTAAACTCCATTTATGGCCAGTCGGCATAACAGAAAACTCATTTATTACTCGCAATTCTGACTTAATATCTCAGAATTCTGACTTAATAACTCAGAATTCCGACTTAATATCTCAGAATTCCGACTTAATATCTCAGAATTCCAACTTAATATCTCAGAATTCTGACTT
>CAIGQQ010033648.1:120493-139326 GCA_903798035.1 Danio albolineatus
CTATTTATGATGACAACTTAATTTTTTCATGGCAAGGATGACATTTGCATGGAATTGCTCATATGTGTATGTATATGTGTGTGTTTGCGTGCACGCCTACATGTACATAATTTTATTATGTAAAATTTAGTAATATTTTATATAAGTGTTTTGTTATATAAAATACATTGTTAATTATACACTGTAAACACAAATTATTATGTAAAAATGAACTTTTTGTAAGCGAATAATCACTTAACAGCACTAAATCTTCGTAACACTGCAGTTCCACCAAATTTAGGAGGACGCTTTATGGCCATTTTTAATCATAAAAGCAACAATAAATAAACAGAATTAAGGCGAGTGTTATCAATTAATTAAATTTCCTTTTAAAGCACCATGAAGCTGAATCGATATACTAGGATTATTCCTATCGTGATCGCTAGTATTTAAGGCTAAGCAGAGGGAGGACAGATTATAAATTTCTTTATAGATCAAAAATTAAGGAACGCCTTAAAAATAAGGCGCAGAATTAAACATTCAGTCTCAAGGCTGTGAGAAAATTCAGTGCCGTCTTTCCAAACACCCTCAAGCACCAATACATGATGATTGATTTAGTGGCATGTCAAATAATAATAATAAAAACTAAACAAACACAGAGGTCATCTGCATAAAAATCACACTTTTGTTGTCCAACGCAGGAAAATCTCACAAATATTTTGTAATACAGACTGACGTCGCAACGTTCCATCTAGTTTAGCGTCGTTTTCTATGTACACTGAACAGAAAATAAAATACAAAACGTGAAGGATTAATAAAAATGTCATGGGCCAACGATCGACTAGAAAAATATATACATGAACACTATGTATGTATATACTATATGGTATATACATACACGTAATGCTGTACATATATACCATATCTATATTCATATACATGTATATTTACATATTACACAATGACACTTTAATAATCTCTTTTTGTGGTTCCCGTGGCGATTGGCTTTTCCACGGGATCGAACTACATACTGAGAATCATGTGTAATAATAACTGGAATACAGACGAGCCGCTGCGGAAAGACGTAGAAAACGGGAGCAACAGGACACTGGAGTTTGGAGACTTTAGTTCCAGATCCGAAGGAAACTGTCCCATGATCCCGTGGCCACCGCCATCCCGTCATCGGTTACTCCTAAACAGCTCACTCTGTTGTCGTGGCCGGCCAGAACGCCTGAAGAGAGAGAGACGAAAATATATTAACAATAATAATAATAATCCCTTAGATGTATATAGCACTTTTCTGGACACTCGAAGTAATTTACATGCAGGGGAGATGATGCGATGGCATCCATATTGCATACCAGCTGATTGGTGGAGAGGAGACAGCATGATGAAGCCAATTATGATATGGGGATGGTTAGGAGGCCAGGATGCCGAGGTTAAACCCCTACTCTTTTTCGAAGGGATTTTTAATGACACAGGGAGTCAAGACCTCGGCATAATGGTGCTCACTGAGCAGTATAGAGTCCCCTTCACTATACTGGGGCGTTAGGACCCACACAGACCGCAGTTTGAGCGCCCCCTGCTGGCCTCACTATTATCATTTCCGGCAGCAACCCAGCTTTCCCATATGGTCTCCTATTCTGGTACTGACCAGGCTCAGCCCTGCTTAGCTTCAGTGGGTGACCATGTGAGAGTTGCAGAGAGCTAGCTGCCGATGTTATCATAATACACCTCAATTGAAAGTTTAAATAAATAATTAAATAAATTAAATAATAATAATAAAAAAAAGAAATGCATTAAATGTGTTAAAGCAAAATAAAAATAAATTACAAAAATATTACAAAATAAAAGCAAAATAATACAAGTTAAAATAAATTTATAAATAAAAGGTAAAATTTTTATTAATAAAAAGTGTTATAAATGATCGAAGCAAAATAAGCAAAAAAAAAAAAAAAACTAAACACAAACAACAACAAAAACACACACATGAGAATATTACAAATACAAAAAGCAAAACTAAATGAGAAACAATGTAAAATAATGCAAAAATTAACTAATAATAATAATAATAATAAATATATATATCAATAAGTAATTGAAATAATCAAAAAAGTAATAAATTAAGTGTTATAATTAAAGCTAAATTTTAAAAAATACATGAAAATATTACAAATAAAAATAAATGTAAAACTAACAGCGTTCGTACATATTATTACTACTAAAACTCCATGACTTTTCCATGATTTTCCAAGACTTTCAAGTAAATTTTCATGACCGAATGTTTCATGCAATGTCTACATGTGCGTGGTAAAAGAAAACAATGCATGTTCCAATTTATCACAGCATATCGTAAAACACGCAACAATTTATATTTATTTATTTATATTTAGTTTCAATTTATATCTATGTAAAACTGATTTAGACAATGCTTACACAGCACTAATAATGTGAGAGTATGTGATTGGCCAAGGACAGAAAAGAAGTAATTGATCTATATTCAAGAATACAGATATCTGTTTTCCATCACTTTTCCAAATCTTCATGGGTTTTTATTTTTTCCAAAACTTTTCCAGGACTGAAAAATGCCATGTCAATATTCCAGGACAATTCCATGTCTTTTTTCAAGACCGTATGAACCCTGAACTAATATTAACCAATATAAAGCAATGCAAAAATGAACAAATAAAAAATATATAAATTAAATGTTATAATTAAAGTAAAATAAAAAATACATGAAAAATATTACAAATAAAAATAAAGCAAAACAACATAAAAATGTACAACTAAATGAAAATATTTCCAGTAAAAATAATGTGAAACTACATAACTTATAACGTAAAACAATGCAAAAATTAATAAAAAATAAATTAGTACAAAATATTAATAAATGAAGTGTTGTAATTAATCGAAGCAAAATAAAAAAACATGAAAATATTAAAAATAAAAAAACTATATAAAAATGTACAACTAAATGATAAAACTAAATGAAAATTACAAAAAAAAGAATGTAAAACAATGCAAAAAAAAACTAAAACAAGGCAATAAAATTTATTTTAAATAATAAAAGACAAAATATATATATAAAAATAGATATTATAAAAGTCTTAAAAAGATCAAATGCATAAAAAAAAGAACATTAAAAGGTGAAAACTAATCCCAAATGATAAATATATATAAAATGTATTTTAGCTTTTTAAGATTTATTATACATCTCAAATATTAAATAAATATGACATAAAATGTATATATGCATGCACTAAACCTATTAAACATGTTTAAAAAAGCATAGAAAAGCACAGACAAAGTAATCGTGTCTCACAATGTACGTATGCACTAAACCTGTTAAACTCATTAAATAACCCATTGAAAAGCACAGAACAAGCAATAGTTTCTCACCTGCCCGTTCTCCTTTTAAAGTGTCCCAGACGTTGCAGTTGAAGTCGTCGTATCCGGCCAGCAGCAGGCGTCCGCTCTTGGAGAAGGCCACAGAAGTGATGCCGCAGATGATGTTATCGTGAGTGTACATCATCAGCTCCTGATCCGCGCGCAGGTCAAACAGCCTGCAGGTGGCGTCGTCTGAGCCTGTCGTGAAGGCGTTTCCATTCGGGAAGAACTAGAAGGGTAAAACAGAATCAAATGTAGCTTTAAGGTCAGTTCTGTCAGATCAGAATTATTCGCCCTAATATTATGTGCTGTCATCATGGCAAAGAGAAAAGAAATCAGTTATTAGAAATGAGTTAAAAGTTATTAAAACTATGTTTAGAAATGTGTTGAAAAACTCGTCTGTTAAACAGAAATTGGGGAAAAAAATATAAAGGAGGGCTAATAATTCTGACTTCAACTGTATATACACACACAAACACAGTAAATGAATAATAATTAACATCTAATAATAATTATAATAATAATAATAATAATAATTGATATTGTATGTGATTACCAATGACAATGTAAAACATAAGTGAATAATTTTTCCATTTAAATAATAATATATTTGAATATTAATAATACTTGATATTTAACATACGCAATTCAAATATCAGTGAATAAAATGTAAAATATCATGAATAAATGTAAAATATAAATGAATATTTAACATTAAATAATGTAATTCAAATAACATAATTGTAAAAAAATTTAATGAATATTTGAATTCAAATATAAATGAATAAAAAAATTATTGAAAAATTATTTTATATTTTAATAATTTACATTTGATGTTCTATATGTAATTATTCAAATATCAATGAATAAATGTAAAATTATTAATATTTGAATTTAAATCATATTAAACTTTATATTTGAATAATAATAATAATTTATTTTAATGCATTTTCTGTGTAATTATTCAAATATCAATGAATAAATGTAAAATATAAATGAATAATATTTGAATTTATATCATATTTACATTATATTTGAAAAAATAATAATTGATATATCTGAATAATTATTTATATTTAATATGTAATTACTCAGTGTAAATTTAAATAATGTTTAACATTAAATAATATTTAAAAGTATATTTTAATAATAATAATAATAATGTATGCATGTACTTTTTCAAATTATTCATATTAATAATTTAAATTAAATGTATGTACGTATGTATGTATGTATGCAACAAAGCAAACAGCAGGCGTGCTAATCAGAGCAGAGTAAAACACATACACAGACGGCGTTAATATCAGACACGTGTCCAGTGAAGGACTGTCTGCACATCCCGTCTCTGATGTCCCACAGTTTGGCGGAGGCGTCGCAGGCACCAGAAACGAACGTCTTTGAGTCGAGACTGACTGACAGACTCATCACGTCTCCTGTGTGCCCTGTGAAACTGGTGGTCTGCTGGCCCGTCTCGATGTCCCACAATGCACTGCAAATGCACACAAACACACAGCAGCAAACTTACACCAAAAAATCGTAAGCCTTTAAATGTCACTTTAAGCTGAACACTAGTATCTTGAAGAATATTTAGTCTAATATTATGTGCTGCTACCATGATTAGAAATGAGTTATTAAAACTGTTATGATTAGAAACGTGTTGTTTGTTAAAAAAAACTCTTGGGAAATTAAAAAAATAATAATAATAAAATAAAATAACATATATATATATATATATATATATATATATATATATATATATATATATATATATTAGGGCTGTCAAAATTAGCACGTTAACGCACGCCGATTAATTTGAAATATTGAACGCGTTAAAAAAATTAACGCATTTAATGCAGTGGGAGTTTTTTCTTATTTTCTGTTGTGGCTGACGTGTGTTCAGGGCCGGCGCGTCCACAGAGGCGACCTAGGCAGCCGACAAAATAGTGAGCGAACCCCCACTCCCTTGGCGAGTATAGCCTCGAGGTGCGCGCACTCAGCGGAGGCGTGCGATGCGGCGCCAATCGAAAGTATAAATCCAGCTTAATCCGCGACACCTACTCCCTCCCGGTTCACACGTTCATCCCCGAACCGGTCACTTTCTTTTTCACGACGGTGCGCGTTGATGACTCTGAAGGGAGTCGCTTATACCGTGTGAGCTCGCTGTACTGCCCGCGTTGTCTCTGTGTGTGTGTGTGTGTGTGTGTGTGTGTGTGTGTGTGTGTGTAAGAGAGAGTGTTTGTGTATGTGTGGATATCCTAACAACAAGATTAAACGCCTAACATCGCAGACAGTCGCTCAAAGCAGTTTAGAATTTGATGTTTAGAGATGGCGTGACCAAAGTCCATGTAAGAAGTCTAGCCTATAGTCTTTAGTGCGTGACTTTGATGTACCCCTTGGTGCTTCTTGTGTCCTTGTCACAGCACCAGTTGCACAGAAATTAAGCACCGAAATCGGTGATTCTGCTTGTGAGAGACTTTTCTCACTCTTAGGTCACATGTCGACAGACTGGCCTGTCTTAGCAACTACCAAAATGTTAAGGAGGACTGAGCAAAATTGTTTCTACTTTATAATTAATGTTCTCAACTCGCAAAACAACTTTACAATGAAAACAATTGCTTGTATTCAATACTTTATTATTATTATTTTTTAATCCAATTTCCATATTTGCAATGCCTGTATTTTGGATTTTTTTGTAATTCACTTAGAATCCAACATGGAAATAATGTTTGTTTGTTATTGGCATTGATTGTTTTAAAATTCAAATGGCTTTTACATGCCTGTGTTTTTATTTCTGTAATAAATACGGCTTTTTCTGATTAATCATGATTAATCACAGACAAAAGTGTGATTAATTAGTTAATTTTTTTAATCAATTGACAGCCCTAATATGTATATATTTATATTTCACAGGTAGGGAAATAATTAGCTTTAACCATATTCCCCTTGACATACCAGTACTAGGACAACAATTAGTTGCATTATTGTTACTTCCTACATTTACTATAATATTGTGTGTACATGAACTCACCATGTGGTGTCACCAGAGCTGGTGATGATCTGATTGTCATCAAGAAAACGACAGCAAGAGAGATAACCTAGAGAATTACATACAAATCTTCATTAGAGTCTGTACTGCACTGATTATTATACAATAAAACGAGCATTATTCATCATTCATTAATTTTCTTTTCAGCTTAGTCCCTTTATTAATCCAGGGTCGCCACAGCGGAATGAACTGCCAACTTATCCAGCATCTGTTCTACACAGCGGATGCCCTTCCAGCCGCAACCCATCTCTGGGAAACATGTCGCCCCAAAACGAGCATTATATTTATATTAATTACATATTCATTCATTACATACATTTCAAAATATAACTTAATATATTAAAATGAGTCATGGTGGCGCAGTGGGTAGAACGATCACCTTACAGCAAAAAGGTCGCTGGTTCGAGTCTCGGCTGGGTCAGTTGTTGTTTCTGTGTGGAGTTTGCATGTTCTCCCCGTGTTGGTGTGGGTTTCCTCCGGGTGCTCCGGTTCCCCCCACGGTCCAAACACATGTGCTATAGGGGAACTGGATAAGCTAAACTGTCTGTAGTGTATGTGTGTGAATGAGTGTGTATGGGTGTTTCCCAGTGATAGGTTGCAGCGTAAAACATATGCTGGATAAGTTGGCGGTTCGTTCTGCTGTGGCAACCCCAGATTAATAAAGGGACTAAGCCGAAAAGAAAATAAATTAAATGAATATTAAAATGAATGGAATTGTTTATTATATTGAAGATTTAAAATACGATTTAAATTTGATTTAAAATTTTTAATTTAATAAATTTAGCATCTTTGGAGCTTTGGTGTTGCCGCCTTTTTTGATATATAGATTTAAAATACTAGAATAAAAAAAGTTCACCAAGGCTACATCTGTTTAATTGAAAATATAAATGAAATAAAACATTAAATTCTGAATTTTCAATTAATTTCAAATGCATGCCAAAAAAACAACAACTTAATACCAAAATTTGACTGAAAATGTATATTATTATTATTATTATTATTATTATTAATAATAGTAATAATAATAATGATAATACACAAAATTATCCAACAATGGACGTCCGTAAACATTAAAGCGTGTTTTTACTTTATTTACTTCAAAATCACGAGTCGTCTCAGAGCTTTAGCTGAGATTAATCTCTGATTGATAAACCCGTTTATTAAAATGACTGTGATGTATATATGAATGCTGTACCCGTGTGTCCGGCCAGCTCCCGGTTGACCCTGACGTTTCCCTCGCGGGTTTTAAGGCTGTAGGTGGAGCAGATGTTGTCCAGGCCTCCGCAGGCCACATAGTTCCCTGACGGGGCGTAGGCACAGGTCATCACCCAGGAGGAGCGCAGGGGAATAGCATGCATCTGGAGGAAAGAGTTAAAAACATCCTTTACTGATGCTGAACAAGATGAAGATGTGCAAGTCAGCTTTACTGTCAAAAAATCATGCATTTACACTGATTTGGTCTAGACTAGAGATGCTGCAATACTCAATATAATATTGAAGCGTTCGGGGCGACCTCCCACAGGTCAGTACGCATATGATTATTGCGGTTTTTTAGTTTTGCATTAAAAATTTAAAATTGTATTTTGATTAAACAACAAAAGATAGTAATGAAACCACTCACTATGCTCTTGAATAGCTGTAGCACAGTAATGGTGAACCTTTATTACATTTATACAGTGCAGATTATAAACACTATGCAGCGTATATTTGATTATATTTTTCAGATTATGTACCTGAGAACTGTTAGGTACATCAAAACATGAAAAGCACTGTGTATTTTAGTATTACCTCTCTGATATAATCAGGGTTCATGCACATTTTTACTACTAAAATTCAATGACTTTTCAAGGACTAAATTTCCTTGACCTAATGTTTCATGTAATGTCTACGTATACGTGGTAAATAATAAGAAAAACGATGCATGTTCAAAGTTATTACAGCATAACATAAAACATGCAGCAATCTATTCAGTTTAAATTAGTCTTTATATCGATGTAAAATGTATTTAGGTAATGTTTACACAGCACTAATAATGTGAGAGCATGTGTTTGGCCATGGACAGAAAAGAAGTAAAGACAACTTATATTTAAGTATACAGATATTTCTTAAACTAATTTCCATGACTTTTCCAAAACTTGTCAAAATTCCAGGATTTTTCCTGGTCTTTCATGACCGTATGAACCCTGAATATTGTATTAATTTTTTATTGTAATTTGACTACTTTTTTTTTTTTTTTACTGAATATCGTATCATATACCGAACCATACCAAAACAAAGACCCTAATGGTCCCTTTCCACTGAGAGGTTACGGTATGGTACGCTATGGTTCAGTACGCTTTTATGGCCGTTTCCACTGTCAAAAGGTACCAAAAAGCGAACTGTACCGTACCACTTTTTGGGTACCCTTTTGAAAGGGTACCAAGCATGAGAAAATGGTACCAAAAGGCGGAGTTAGACGCGCAGCTGAACGCCATTGGTTTACAGAGAAACGTCATTAGCACATACAAAAGCAGGAGAATGAAAACAAAGGAACTGCCATTTTTAAATACACAGCCAAGACATTACACAGTAATAATATATACATATAATAACGAGCCATGGTCGACCCGAGCTCAAACAAACCTTGTCATCGTCTTGATGAACAGCCACAAAACCAATAAGAACAAAATCTGCCGTTTCCTGTTTTTTTTAAGGGTTGTCTTAAAGCGCGAGCGGTTTCACTTTCTCCAGAGAGCTTGCGATCAATCGCCGCGCGTCTATATTTGAAATATCAAACTTCTTGAGCTGATGATAATAACGTGTGTGTGATTATTGAAGTGCTTCTGACATCCGATCCTTTCAGAAACGGACAAACGCGAGAGTGAAGCATGAAAAAACAAAGGAGTAAATGATTCTTTCAGCAGCCTAAACCATGAACAAACTGCCATGTTTAACTATTATCACCACCTTCTGGACTATTATGAGCTGGGAATGACGGAGTTCTTCTCTAACAGAGGCTACATGTGCTGGTGGAGATTACACACACAGATGAGAGCTCTGCACTGACTGTGGGCTATATCTCCTGCTGTTGTTGACCCTAAATAAGGCCTAAATGTCTGCTGTGTGTAGTGTTTCTGTAACTTATCATATCAGAGACTGTAAGGTGCTGTGTGTGTTCATATATGCTGCATTTATTTATTTATTTGATATAATCGCAGACAGTAGGCTATTTCACATCACTGATCTGCAGTTATAATCAGATCATGTTCATAGAGAGGTCAGTAATGAACATTTTTACACCATTGTTTATGTGTATAAAGCATCTGTTTTGTGTGAAGTGCTTCTCGTATGATATGTGAGCGACCCGTACAGCTTTACTGTAGACCAGGGGTGTCCAAAGTTTTTGGGCCTAGGGCCAGATGCAAAAAACAAAATGTTGTCCTGGGCCAAATTTTACAGACACGCATATATATATATATATATATATATATATATATATATATATATATATATATAAATAAATAAATATATACACACTCTTAAAAAAAGGTTCTTCAGTGGTTCTTCAGTAGTTCTTTATGGTATTTGAGGTGCTATTTAGCACTTTTACTGTGTAAAGAACCTTTAAAGCACCAAAAAGGTTCTTCAGTGGTTCTTTAAGGTGGTCAGGGTGCTATATAGCACTTTTACTGTGTAAAGAACCTTTAAAGCACCATAAAGGTGTGTGTGCGTGTGTGTGTGTATATATGTATGTGTGTGTATTATTATGGATTTATTTTCTACATTTTAAAATCATAATATATATTTTACTAAACATAAACTCTGTAATGTGAACAGTGACGTTATTTCATCAAGGGAACTTTGAATGAATCCAAACTCTTGTAAAACTCGGACATTTCCCGCACTCACTGTGGATTTTCCTTCTTCTTGGTGGAGCCATGGCTTGCCAAAACGTGCTTATCAATTATGTTTACTTCAGTGTGGTCTAATTGAAGGCACGTGATAGCGACTTCCGGTGATTATTTATTGAATTACATCTATTTTTCTACAGCGGGCCAGATTCTATTAATATTTATAAAAAGCCTCACGGTCCGCCACTAAACTGATTGCGGGCCGCAGATGGCCCGCGGGCCGTAGTTTGGACACCCCTGCTGTAGACATTTTCTTGAGCGAGAATGACATCGACTAAAACTTTCTGTTGTACACCACACCCACCAAAAGAGTACCACTGGTACCCCTTTGGCAGTGGAAACACAAGCCAGATAATGGTGACCCGTACCGACCCATACCGTACTGTACCAATAAGTGGAAACGGGCCATTAGTCTCGACAAAGGATAAAAAAATTTCAAAATTAGATATCGTAATGAATTTTCAGCTGTTTGGATTCAGTTTCACACCAGAATATCTGCTCTGAATGGAGCCAGTTGAAAGCAACCAAAACGCACCATTCACAATAGTCATTCGCTAGACGAATTTCCCAAGCATTTTGATTGGTCAGAATTAACAAAAGGGAAACCCACGTACGCAACACATAGATGTAAACAAAGGAAACGTCAGGAGGCAAGATTCAAGATATCTTTTACATCAAAACATAACTATTCTAATACTAATAATTACAAGAAATGATTAGCCCATTACTAGTCTATTAGCCACTGTTTGAGTGGGTGTGGCCAGGCGTAGACTTAGAAGCACACACCCAATGTTCTGACTGGCTGATAATTTTGCATATTAACAGAGTTAAATAGGCAGTGAAGCAGAAGTGAGCATTGATCTTCTGTGTAGGCGGAGCTTATCCAAACTATTACATCACAGATTAGAACATTCTACAACCTGTTGTTTTGCCTTCAAAATATGCTGATTTTAGAGAAAACACCATGTTTTTTTAGTACTATGAGCTCTTATATGTGATTGGCTTATCAGTTCATGACCACTTTAAATTAAATAAAATCAATTAATTACCTTGTTGGTTGTATATCCATCCCATATAATCAGCTTTCCATCTTGGGAGGCACTGACAAGTAACCTGAAAAGAAAAAAAATGTATATAAATTAGTAATTCCCATCCTTTTTTCAATCAATGAGAAGTAATTAAAACAGGACACAGATGGGATTTGAGTAACGTGGTGAGAAAGGCCTTATTACAGCTCCATGGATAACGAACACCGGGGTCCCCAAGTGTTATTTCATGTAATATTAATCACACAGCTTCCAGGAGGCTCTAAAGCAGTGGTTTCTGCAAATAAAGCCAGTGCGGACGGTCAGGGATGGTCTCTGAATGAGTCTTCAAACACACACCTGGAGTCGGTGCCCCAGTGCATGGCGTATATTTTAGCGAGGTGCCCTCTGAGTGTGCGTCTCGTTCGCATCTGTATCCGTCCCACTGAGTCCAGACTCGCTGTCATCTGCCAGATGAGGCCAAAACAGCAGGAGGTTAAAGATCATACAACATCAGCAGCGCCCGTGAGGCTGTTCTGTGTGTGTGTTTAGCTCATTTATACAATATTTACAAGTACAGCATTTTTTTACACTACCAGTCAAACGCTTGGAATAAAACGATTAATAATAATAATAATAATAATAATAAGTTTTCATTCATCTGCTCACCAAAGCTGAATTTATGTAATCAAAAGGTGTAAAAACAATAAAAATTATGGTATTTCAACCTATGATAGCATTTTTTTCCTGTCTGATTTCAGTGCAAAATGCAAATCATTGCAAATCTGCTAATGTTAAGCTAGAAACGACTTTAAAATATATTTTAAAAATACTTTTAAAGTGCTTTTATTATGCAAAGACACTTTAAACTAATGAAGAAATACAGTAAAAACATTTAAAACAACAAGATTTTTAGTTTTAATAAATTCTACTTACTACTCTATTTATTAACATGCACTACCTGACAAAAGTCTTTTTGTGGATCCCGGTTGTGTGTAGTTTTTCTGTAATTGGTAAAATATAGGAATATATAATAACTTATTTCTTCTTGTAGACTTCTAGTTGGTCATTTAAAAAATGTGTCAGAAGGTGGATTTCTCTGCTGAATCATCTGTTGAACTGCATCCCAATCATCACCAATACTGCAGAACATCTACTGGAACCAGCATGGACCAACATTCTCACAGAGATCAGTCAAGTTTGGTGAAGGAGACATCATGGTTTGGGGTTACATTCAGTATGGGGGCGTGCGAGAGATCTGCAGAGTGTCTGCAACATCAACAGCCTGAGGTATGAAGACATCTGTGCTGCCCATTACATTACAAACCACAGGAGAGGGCAGATTCTCCAGCAGGATAGCGCTCCTTCTCATACTTCAGCCTCCACATCAAAGCTCCTGAAAGCAGAGAAGGTCAAGCTGCTCCAGGATTGGCCAGCCCCGTCATCCGACATGAACATTATTGAGCACGTTTGGGGTAAGATAAAGGAGGAGGCGTTGAAGATGAACCCAAAGACTCTTGATGAACACTGGAAGTCTTCACGCTTTCTCTGCCGTTCCAGATTACTTTATTAATGCGTTATTGGAGTCATTGCAGAGATGTGTGGATGCAGTCCTCCAAGCTCATGGGAGTCACACACAATATTCATTCTGTCTCCACTGCAGCATGACTGTATATTCTATACTGGACATTATTGAAGGTTCAGTGACGAGACTTTAGTCTAAGCAGAGTCAGACCGCACTGTCCTCATTACATCAGTCGACATCAAGACATGATCATATTTTACTGTGGTAAAATCAGTGTAATCTAGAGGCCTTTGCCTTTTATATAAGTCACCTCTGATACCAAATGATCAACTAGAAGTTAATATTTGTTGTTCCTAAAACTTGGATAAGCGACAAGACTTGTCAGGTAGTGTACACTGATAATAAATATTAGTTTCTATCCAAAATATTAAGCAGTAAAACCATTAGGAGGAAAAAATAATATTGATAACTGATAATTAGGCAGCAAATGAGAATTTTGAATCAATTCTAGTGAGAAATTAAGTGACACTGAAGATGGGGGTAATAATGCTGACATCTTTGCATCACAACAATAAAAGGCCTTTTATTGTATTTAAATGCATTTAAAATACATTTATTTAGAAAGGTTACACATAATTGATTCATGTGGTAAAATATATTACTGCTTTTACAGTGCTTTTGATCAAATATAAATGCAACCTTTGTGAGGTGAAGAAACATTTGACCAAACTTTTGATCTGCTTTGTAATGATTTATTCCATACCTGCGAAAGTGTGGAGTCACTGCAGGCTTTCCTTGCATCCTGAAAAACAACCAGAAATAAAATGCATGCCACAAAACAGACAGCACAGGAAGTATATTGTTTACATGGGATTCCTCTCATTTCAACATTTCCTTTTGTTGCATGTTGGTCCAAACAGAGTCACGCTTACCCGGATCTGATTGCGAAGCTGATCCGCTTCCTGACGCAACTGCTCCAACTCACTCATTGTTCCTGTTTGACCTGCACCTGAGACGATGACGTGCTGGACCTGCAAGACATGCGCACAGCCTACGGTGAGCAAATCATGACGACAACCAAATGTATGCAATCAAACTGTAGTTTTGAAATGAAACACTGCACCAGACACGCATGTAATCATGAAATCAAACGCTGTTGTAGTGGTGCATGCAATCATGAAATCAAACTGCAGTGATGAAATCAGATGCTGCACCAGTGACACATACAATCATGAAATCAAACCAGTCATGAAATCACATGCAGCCCTACTGATGCATGCAATCATAAAATCATATGCAGCACCATTGACGCATGCAATCATAAAAATAAAACCACAGATTTGAAATCAAATTCAGAATCAGCACTACTGATACATGCAATCAATAAATCAAACTGCAATCATGAAATCAAAGGTTGCGCTAATAACGCATGCAATAGTGAAATCAAACAATGCACTATTGATGTAAGCAATCATGAAATCAAACTGCAGTTGTGAAATCAGATGCTGCACCATTGACGCATGCAATCATGAAATCAAACCACAGTCATGAAATCACATGCAGCACTACTGATACATGTAATCAAGAAATCAAATTACAATTGTGAAATTAAAGGTTGCACTCATTACGCAATCATGAAACTAAACTGCAGTGGTGAAATCAGATGCTGCACAAGTGACACATGCAATCATAAGCAGCACCATTGACACATGCAATCATAAAAATCAAACCAGAGATTTGAAATCAAATTCAGAATCAGCACTACTGATACATGCAATCGATAAATCAAACTGCAATCATGAAATCAAAGGTTGCACTAATAATGGATGCAATCGTGAAATCAAATGCTGCACTATTGATGTATGCAATCATGAAATCAAACCACAGTCATGAAATGAATTGCAGAACTATTGATACATGTAATCAAGAAATCAAATTACAATTGTGAAATCAAAGGTTGCACTAATGACGCAATCATGAAACTAAACTGCAGTGGTGAAATCAGATGCTGCACAAGTGACACATGCAATCATAAGCAGCACCATTGACGCATGCAATCATAAAAATAAAACCAGATTTGAAATCAAATTCAGAATCAGCACTACTGATACATGCAATCAATAAATCAAACTGCAATCATGAAATCAAAGGTTGCACTAATGGCGCATGAAATCCTGAAATCAGACTTCAGTCGTGAAATCAAACGCTGCACTATTTATGTATGCAATCATGAAATCAAACTGCAGTTCTGAAATCAGATGCTGCACCATTGACACATGCAATCATGAAATCAAATGCTGCAGTACTGATGCATGCAATCGTGAAATCAAACTACAGTTCTGAAATCATATGCTGCACCATTGACGCATGCAATCATAAAAAACCAAACCAGTTTTGAAATCAAATTCAGAATCAGCACTACTGATACATGCAATCAATAAATCAAGCTGCAATCTAGAAATCAGAGGTTGCAATAATAACGCATGTAATCGTGAAATCAAACGCTGCACTACTGATGTACGCAATCATGAAATCAAACTACAATTATGAAATCAGATGCTGCACTTGTGATGCATGCAATCCTGAAATTAACTGAATTCGTGAAATCAAATGCTGCACTACTGATGTACGCAATCATGAAGTCAAACTGCAGTGGTGAAATCAGATGCTGCAGTACTGACTCATGCAATCATGAAATCAAATGCTGCAGTACTGATGCATGCAATCGTGAAATCTACAGTTCTGAAATCATATGCAGCACCATTGATGCATGCAATCATAAAAAAAATCAAACCAGTTTTGAAATCAAATTCAGAATCAGCACTACTGTTACATGCAGTCAGTAAATCAAACTGCAATCATGAAATCAAAGGTTGCACTAATGACGCATGCAATAATGAAATCAGACTGCAGTTGTGAAATCAGATGCTGCACCATTGACGCATGCAATCATGAAATCAAACCACAGTCATGAAATGAATTGCAGAACTATTGATACATGTAATCAAGAAATCAATTTACAATTGTGAAATCAAAGGTTGCACTAATGACGCAATCATGAAACTAAACTGCAGTGGTGAAATCAGATGCTGCAGTACTGACTCATGCAATCATGAAATCAAATGCTGCAGCACTAATACATGCAATCATGAAATCAAGCTACAGTTCTGAAATCATATGCAGCACCATTGACGCATGCAATCATAAAAATCAAACCACAGTTTTGAAATCAAATTCAGAATCAGCACTACTGATACATGCAATCAATAAATCAAACTGCAATCATGAAATCAGATGCTGCACTTTTGATGCATGCAATCCTGAAATAACTGAAGTTGTGAAATCAAATGCTGCACTACTGATGTATGCAATCATGAAATCAAACTGCAGTTATGAAATCAAATGCTGCACTAGAGACGCATGGGATCATGAAATCAGACCAAGGTTGTGAAATTTAATTCAGCACTACTGATACATGCAATCAATAAATCAAACTGCAATCAAGAAATCAAAGGTTGCATTAATAACGCATACAATCGTGAAATCAAACTGCAGTTATGAAATCAAATGCTGTACCACTGACGCATGAAATCAGAAAATTAAACCACAGTTGTGAAACCAAAAGCACTACAAATAATGCATGCAATCATGAAATCAAACATTGCACTAAAGACACATTTAATCATGAAATCAGTCCACGGTCATGAAATTTAATGCGGCACTACTGATAAATGCAATCAATAAATCAAACTGCAATCATGAAATCAAAGGTTGCACTTATAACGCATAAAATCGTGAAATCAAACGCTGCACTACTGATGTATGCAATTATGAAATCAAACTGCAGTTGTGAAATCAGATGCTGCACTAGTCATGCATGCAATTCTGAAAACAACTGAAGTCTTGAAATCAAATGCTGCATTACTGATGTACGCAATCATGAAATCAAACTGCAGTGGTGAAATCAGATGCTGCAGTACTGACACATGCAATCATGAAATCAAATGCTGCAGTACTGATGCATGCAATCGTGAAATCAAACTACAGTTCTGAAATCATATGCAGCACCATTGACGCATGCAATCATAAAAATCAAACCACAGTTTTGAAATCAAATTCAGAATCAGCACTACTGATACATGCAATCAGTAAATCAAACTGCAATCATGAAATCTGATGCTGCACTTGTGATGCATGCAATCCTGAAATAACTGAAGTCATGAAATCAAATGCTGCACTACTGATGTACGCAATCATGAAATCAAACTGCAGTTATGAAATCAAATGCTGCACCATTGACGCATGGAATCAGGAAATCAAACCACAGTTGTGAAACCAAAAGCACTACTAATGCATGCAATCATGAAATCAAAAATTGCACTAAAGACACATTTAATCATGAAATCAGACCATGGTCATGAAATTAAATGCAGCACTACTGATACATGCAATCAATGAATCAAACTGCAATCATGAAATCAAAGGTTGCACTAATAACGCATGCAATCGTGAAATCAAAACCTGCACTACTGATGCATGCAATCATGAAATCAAACAAATGCAGTGAAATCAAATGCTGCACTACTAATATATAGAATCATGAAATCAAACTTCAGTCGTGAAATCAAATGTTGCACCAGTGACACATTGAATCAGGAAATCAAACCACAGTTGTGAAACCAAAAGCAGCACTAGTAATGCATGCAATCATGAAAGCAAACAGAGGTGTGATGTAAAGTGCCGCACCAGTGATGCATGCAATCATGAATTCAAATGCTGCACTAGGCACGCATGGGATCATGAAATTATACTGCAGTCACAAAATCAAACATTGCATTAGAGACACATGAAATCAGACCACGGTTGTGAAATTAAATGCAGCACTACTGACACATACAATCAATAAATCAAACTGCAATCATAAAATCAAATGTTTCACTAATGATGCATGCAATTATGAAACCAAACAACTGCTGTGAAATCAAATGCTGCACTAATTACGCATGCAATCATGAAATCAAACTGCAGTCAAATGCTGCAATCAGATGCTGCACACAAATCAAACTTCAGTTGTGAAATGAAAGACTGCAATCATGAAATCAAATGCTTCTCTAATGACGCATGAGATCAAAAAAAACAAACTGCAGTCGTGAAATCAAACATTGCACTAGAGACACATGCAATCAATAAATCAAATTGCAATCGTGAAATCAAAGTTTGCACTACTGATGCATGCAATCATGAAATCAAACTGCAGTCATGAAATTAGTTGCACTCAAATCAACTTCAGTCGCTAAATCAAATCCTGCACTACTGATGCATGCAATCATGAAATCAAACAACTGCTGTGAAATCAAATGCTGCACTACTAATATATAGTATCAAGAAATCAAACTGCAATTGTGAAATCAAAGGTTGCACTAATGACGCATGCAATCATGAAATCAAACTGCAGACATGAAATCAGATGTTGCACTCAAATCAAACTGCAGTCGTGAAATCAAACGCTGCACTACTAATGCATGCAATCATGAAATCAAACAGCAGTCGTGAAATCAAACGCTGCATTACTAACGTATGCAATCAAACAGCAGTCATGAAATGAGATGCTGCATTAGTGATGCATGCAATCATGAAATCAAACGGCAGTCATGACATCAGATGCTGCACTAGTGATGCATGCAATCATGAAATCAAACTGCAGTCGTGAAATCAAACACTGCATTACTAACGTATGCAATCAAACAGCAGTCATGAAATGAGATGATTGCATGCATCACTAGTGCAGCATGAAATCAAACAGCAGTCATGAAATCAAACTGCAGTCATGAAATTAAACAGCAGTCATGAAATCAAACTGCAGTCATGAAATCAAACTGCAGTCATGAAATCAGTTGCTGCACTCAAATCAAACTGCAGTCGTGAAATCAAACTCTGCACTACTAATGCATGCAATCATGAAATCAAACTGCAGTCATGAC
>CAIGQQ010033648.1:153400-166862 GCA_903798035.1 Danio albolineatus
ACAAACCATTTGAGTTTAAAAACTAATCTATATGAGAGCTTTAAGTTGAAGTAATGAGGTATTTAATTAACTCATTGCCTTCAACACTGAGTTCAAAACTCAATTCAAATGAGTAGAATTAACTTTTTGTAAATTTTGAGTTAACTACACTCATTTCATTTGATAAAGTTGACTGTTGGGTTTCACAGTGTAGGATTTTACACTCATTACTTACTCTTACTCTACGCTTATTTTATATACTTTATTTCTGTTTTATTTATATTTTGTAATCCCTGCCCAAATTTTAGAGCAAGCATTAGGCAAAACCCCTGAACACATCTGAAAGTGATGAACAAACCCATGTTTTGTAATGTAATTTTATAGTATTGATATTTCTAACCCAAACGTAAGCATGTTAGTATGGATAAATCAATATTGCAGTATTTGAATGGATCTATCCCTTGTTTTCAATTCAATTACATTCATCTTTATTTCTATAGTGCTCTCTACAATGCTGCAACACAACACAGATGGAGGAGAGAGAATAAAAACAGTGGGCGTGGCTTGTTGTTTCTACTGTGATCTGATTGGATAGTAAAGTAGGCGTGTCATTCAGAGAGATGTGGGAAAGTGTTTTGGGAGAGTTATTACAGCCTAACAGACGCCTCACCATTTCTGCTTGATGTCAAAACTGACAGGTGGAGGGGCGTGGTTAAGTATGTTAGCCCCGCCCAATACCTTAAATTCAGTTCAATTCTTCTTTATTTCTCTAGCGCTTTTACAATGTAGATTGTGTCAAAGCAGATTCACATGGATCATAGTAAATTGACACAGTGTCAGTCCAGTTTTCAGTGTTGAAGTTCAGTTCAGTTCAGTTCAGTGTGGTTTAATATTCAGTGCTGAGAGTCCAAACACTGTAGATTAATCCATCGATGCGCAGCTCTACCGGTCCCAAACCAAGCAAGCCAGTGAGACAGCGGAGGAACAAACTTCACCAATTGGCGAAAGTGAAGGATTAAAAAACCTAGAGGAAACCAGGCTCAGTTGGGCACGACCATTTCTCCTATGGCCAAACCTCTTGTGCAGAGCTGCAGTCTAGGCGCTGGAGGCTGGAGAACGCTGGACGTCCATCACAGAGAAGCCGCAGGTGGGGGTGGTCACCAGCTGGTGTACAGGCTGGCCCTTCAGGAACAATGCGAGGACTCGTCTGTCACTGAGGTCTTACAGGGATCGGTCTCATGCTCTCAACTCCTCCATGACCACCACAGCAGCTGCTCAGGATACGGCCTGGTCCAGGATTATAGAAACCTCTGGAATAATAAAAAAGACTAGCTTAAGTGCAGATGCCGTTTAAACTATAAAGTCTTTTGGGAAGTGTTCCTGGATCCGGTTGCCCTAAATAATGCAGACTAAGGCCCTATTTACACTAGTGTGTTTTCATTTTAGAACGCCTAAGTTTTGCTAAGGTTACGGTCACTGTATTTTTGATAGCCATGGATGTTTTATATTCATTTGTTACTTTAAGTAGCAACTCGACCTCGTCGTCTGTCCTCTAAAAGACCTCTCTTACTTTCTTTGCCATCGCGTTCATCGTTCAACCAGCGTTTGTTGACTAACAATAACCAAATGCTGAGCGAGACATATGCCTCCTGTTTATACTTGAATCTGCATGCCCAGAGTGCGCGAATGGTCACGTGATATACGTTTCTGGTGGAGTAGTGTGGATGGACATATGTTCAGAAACGCTGGGTGAAACGCTAGTGTGGACGCAGATCGTTTTCATGCTAAAACGCCGTTTTAAAACTAAAACTCACTAGTGTAAATGGGGCCTAACAATCCTTTAGAGGATTTGGATTTTAAGAGCATTTGTGTTTTATGTGTATGCTAATGTAAAGAGATGTGTCTTTACTCTAGTTTACACTGACAGAGTGTGTCTGCTTCCCGAACTGTGCTAGGAAGGCTGTTTCAGAGTTTAGGTGCAGATAAGAGAAAGATCTACCACCTACAGTTGATGCTGATATTCTGGGAATAATCAATTGTCCAGAATTAATTGAGCGTAGAGGACGTGATGGGCTATAATACACCAGGAGCTCAGGCGTTCAGGCAGACCTAATCTGAGGATCCATTTTCAAATGTTAATTAAAGATTACAAGAGCAAACATTTTTGTTTCTTAATGATATGCACAGATGAATTGTGCAGCACACAACTAGCAATGTGAGCTAACAACATCAATATGGCTAGTTTTGATCTCATGCTTTAAACACACAGGTCAATCATATACACTAGTGTTGTGTTGCTGCACACTTCCTGTTTGAACTGCTATCGTCTGGCCGGCGCTACAGAGCACCGAGCATGAAAACAGCCAGACACAGGAAAAGTTTCTTTCCTCAGGCCATCTACCTCATGAACAGTTCATATTTCTCCTATTGTGCAATAAATGTGCAATACTTTCTCACACGCACTTGTACACAGCACCTTATAACAAAATACGATGCAATACTTCTCCTTACGCATCTGTACACAGCACCTAATAACCTGTATATTTATAACAAATCTGTACATACATTTCAACATCCAGATCGTTGGACTGACTGCATCTCTGTTTAATGTCTATCATCTTCTTTTTCCATATTTATTCTGTGTTGTCACTTGTCACTTTATGTACACTGGAAGCTTCTGTACACAGCAAAAACATCAGTGTACATTTAACTCAGTTTGAGTTTAACTTAACACTCCTTGGGTGTAAATATGACTCCCTCCATTTTGGGGTTGAAATAACACTGTCTAAAGTGTGAAATTTGTACATCACTCGCAGAGTTCATTTTAACATTTTAAGAGTTTATTCTTACATCGAACTGGAGTGTGTGTGTTACCCTTAGTGTTATTTTTTCCTATTATCAATTGGTGTGTAACAGATAACAGTGATCAAATATGTTGAAAATAGTTTTAATTTATTAAATGTTCATTAATCTTTTCAGAAATAATTTTGAATACATTTTAAAATGCAACAAGACATGTTTCAAGTTTAAGTAAAATATACTGGTTTGATCACTGTCCGAAAGAACCGGTTCGAGCAAAAAAAAAACTGAACTTCTCATCGCTAGTGGGAAATACACTGAATATTAAGTTAAAAGTTACACACTGAAAAAAAACTCTTAAATATACACTCTTTCACACTCGTGGATTAAAATGTACTCCAGTTTTAACACTGAACACCACCAAAAAAATCACTCTGTATATTTAACACTGGAATTTTTGCTGTGTAGCCAAAGCAAATTCCTTGTGTGTGTGAAACACACTTGCCAATAAAACTGATTCTGAAGTAATGAGGAAAACCTCAACATACAGCCTGTACAAGCTCAATTCTCAACAACAAACATCCAAAAGCAGTCAAAATGAGGAACAAACTATGACATTAGTGCTATTTTACAACAAATTACTGTAAAACCGGATTATGAAATGATTTCCTCATTCCTAGGAACTCAGATGAGTACTTATAGCAGGTTTTCATGAAGTTTATATAAATATAGTTAATGCAGGTCAGATTCTGCACAATCCAGAATCCATCAACACAATCAGACAATCGATTTACAGAAAAATGAAAGATGTTAATTGTATTAAATAAAGTTATTAAAGAAAACCGACCTCACACTGACCTCTGCTGATCATAAACACACTCGCTAAAGTTCAGATAAATTAATTTAATTGTGCATTTATTCTGATATTATTTCCAAAAACTAATAATCTGTTTGTTTGTTTATTTATTTTTGTTGATTTATTTGTCGCAAAGCAACTTGCAGCAATAAATGAATTACTATTTATTTATGCTAAATCAAATTCATTAATTCATTCATTTTCTTGTCGGCTTATTCCCTTTATTATTCCGGGGACCACATCCAGCTGTTGTTTTACGCAGCGGATGCCCTTCCAGCCGCAACCCATCTCTGGGAAACATCCATACACTAATTCACTACAGACAATTTAGCCTACCCAATTCACCTGTACCGCATGTGTTTGGACTGTGGGGGAAACTGGAGCACCCGAAGGGAAACCCACACCAACACGGGGAGAACATGCAAACTCCACACAGAAATGCCAACTGACCTGATAAATCAGATTATGAAATCTAATGTTTAGCAACTCATTAGTAATAATTTAACACTAATATTATTAAGTGATCAAAAAACAAAAACAAATGTCACAGTGAAGAACTAAAGACACTGTGACTGACACACACACACACATCACAAAACAAGTTATACATGGATCTTTGCTGTGTTATCTGTATTGTGCATGTGTGTGTTTGTGTATAGGTTGTTTTTTTTTTTTTGTCTAAGTTTAGCATTGTGTTTATGTAAATATCCCAATTTCATTTCAAACAATAACGCATAGGCTATCATCTTCCCATTCGCACTGAAATAACCACAGACACGTTTTCTGTTAAACATCATTTATTAACCAAACACAGAAAGATTACACACACTTACCGGTTTCCATCCCGCAACACCAAACCTGCTCAGCGTACAAACAAAGCCATTTATACAGTCTTTTCCCGCCTTCGTGACCCTGATGATGTCATCCAAAATGGCTGCTCTGCAGTAAGGCGGGAAAAGACTGTATAAATGGCTTTGTTTGTGTGCTGAACAGGTTTGGTGTTGCGGGATGGAAACCGGTAAGTGCATGTAATCTTTCTATGTTTGGTTAATAAAAGATGTTTGACAGAAAACGGGTCTGTGGTTATTTCAGCGCGAATGGGAAGTTGATATGGGGTATTGTTTGAAATGAAATTGAGATATTTACATAAACACAATGCTAAACTTAGACAAAACAACAACAACCTATACACAATACAGATAACACAACAAACGATTCATGTATAAATTGTTTTGTGATGTGTGTGTGTGTGTGTATGTGTCACTGTGTCTTGTTCTACACTGTGACAATATAGCTCGAAACGTTGTTATATTAAAGTTTTTGAGAGCTAAAATGGCAGTGTGCTGGTTTCCCTTTGACCTTTAACACTAATATCCCACACATTATCTTTATTTTTAATCTCCTAGAGCTATAAGATACACTTGATAAATTAATTTTAATGCCAAATATGAAATAATAAGGGGATGGCACGGTGGTGCAGTAGGTAGTGCTGTCGTTTCACAGCAAGAAGGTCGCTGGATCGAGCCTCGGATGGGTTTGCATGTTGTCCCCGTGTTGGCGTGGGTTTCCTCCGGGTGCTCCGGTTTCCCCCACAGTCCAAAGATATGCTGTACAGGTGAATTGGGTAAGCTAAATTATCCAAAGTGTATGTGTGTGAATGAGCGTGTATGGTATGGCAAGCCGTTTTTGACTTTTATTCATTCTCAGGATGTGTATTCTTATCAATAATTCAGTTCTTGATATCAAAAAAGGTAATTGTTGATATCAAAAACTGAATTGTTGATATCAAAAATTAACATTTTTGATATCAACAATTCAGTTTTTGATATCAACAATTGAATTTTCTCTAGTTAAATGTCACCATAGGCTGCCATTCAAATGTATTAGTTGATATCAAGAATTAATTTCTTACTAGTTGAAATGCAATTCTTGATATCAATAGTTTAATTGTTGATGTGAAAAATGTAATCGTTGATATCAATAATTTAATTGTTGACATCAGGAATTAAATTGTTGATATCAAGAAATACTTTTCAACTAGTAAAGATGTTCATTCTTGATATCTGCAATTATATTTCAACACGTTACATTTGTTATTTCTGATATCTAAAAATGTATTTCTGATATCAGCAATTAGGGAAGTAATTTTTGATATCTAAAATCAATATTTTCACTAGTAACAATTATATTTATGTTATCAGAAATTCATTTATTCATTCTCAGGATGTGTATTCTTGATATCAATTCAGTTCTTGATATCAAAAAAGGTAATTGTTGATATCAATATTACATTTCAACTAGTAACAATGTTAATTATTGATATCAGCAATGATGTAAACATTCGCAGAAATACAATTCTTGATATAAACAATTCGGATTCTTGATATCAACAATTTAATTGTTGATATTAAGAATTCATATCCTGTTATGCAATAAAAGACAAAACGGCGATTCTGGCAAGCCTTTTTTATGGCTTAACAGGATATGAATTATTGATATCAAGAATTAAATTGTTGATATCAACAACTTAATTGTTAATATCCAGAATGCTAATTGTTACTAGTGGAAATGCAATTCCTGATATCAACAATGTTAATCCTTGATATCAACAATTCAATTTCACTAGTTAAAATGTTCATTCTTGATATCAGGAACTGAATTTCGACTAGTACACTCTAAAAAACACAGTGTTTAAAAACTACCCAAATTGGGTTGTTTTTAACCCTATTGCTGGGTAAATATAGGACAGAACACATCAGGGGTTAAATTAACCCAAGTAATTAGATTATTATTTTTAACCCCAAAAATGGGTTGTTTAATAACCAATAATTGGTTATTTTTACTTAAATAACAGGTTAGTTTGACTTAATTAATTGGTTATATTTTCAAATTTAATTTTTAGCTTTCTTTTAAAATCATTAACCACATAAAAACAAACAGGTGAATATTGTATGAGCTTTATTCATTACATGTGTTCAGCACATTACACTCTGTAAACACACTTTACCTCAGAGATCACACACAACTAAATACAAACTGTGAACTGCATTTAAAACAAGTCGCTTCATATTTATGGGTTGCTCATAAACATTTAAATGTTGGGAGTTGATTTGACCCAAGGAGCTGGGTTGATGTGCCTGCGTGGTGCTAGGGTTGCATTGATTGATTCAACCCAAAAACTACCCAAGACTCTGAAAATAACCCCCAAAAATTACGCAAATATCTCAACCCAACATTTGGGTAGAAAAAATAACCCCAGATTTTTTAGTGTGTAAGAATTATAGTTCTTGATATCTGTAATTGTATTTTCTCTAGTTAAATGTCACCATAGGCTGCCATTCAGATTTAACTGTTGATATCAAGAATTGATTTCTTACTAGTTGAAATGTCAATTTTACATATCAGAAATACGATTCTTACTAGTAACAGCCTTTATTTCTGATATCAGTTGTCATATGGACACTAGTGCAAACATCTATTCTTGATATCAACTATTGAATTATTACTAGTAAAAACTGTTATATTTGATATTCAAGAACAGGTTTGTCACTAGTGACCATGTTAATTTTTGATATCGTGAATGTGATTGTTACGACTAAGAAAGACAGTTAGATATCATAAATTATATTCATATCAGAAATCCATTTTCAGATATCAGAAATAACAAATGTAACATGTTGAATTTAAATTCCCTCAGGTAAATTGTTGATATCAACAATCTGCATTGCTGATATCAGAAACTAAACTTGATATCAAGAATTATATTGTTACTAGTAAACATGTCAATTTCTGATATCAAGAACTTAATTTCACTACTTGAAATGTTAATTCTTGATATCTGCAATTATATTTCAACACGTTACATTTGTTATTTCTGATATCTAAAAATGTATTTCTGATTTCAGCAATTAGGGAAGTAATTTTTGATATCTAAAATGAATAATTTCACTAGTAACAATTATATTTATGATATCAGAAATTATCATTGTCACTAGTGACGAACCAATTGTTGATATCAAGAATGAACATCTTCACTAGTTGAAAAATATTTCTTGATATCAACAATTTAATTCCTGATATCAAAAACTAAATTATTGATATCAATGATTACATTTTTCATATCAACAATTAAATTATTGATATCAAGAACTGCGTTTTAACTAGTAAGAAATCAATTCTTGATATCAACAATTAAATTTGAATAGCAGCCTATGGTGACATTTAACTAGTGAAAATTCAATTACAGATATCAAAAATGTTAATTTTGATATCAACAATTACCTTTTTGATATCAAGAATTGAATTGTTGATATCAAGAATACATATCCTGAGAATGAATAAAAGTCAAAACGGCTTGCCATATGTATGGATGTTTCCCAGAGATGGGTTACCTGTCAGCAGGTGGCGCTGTTCTTCCGTTTTATAATGGAGTTTATATCAACTTCCAAGAGATATATCCAGCTGCAGGCCCGCAGAACCACACACGTTTCAGGCTCACACACAATCTAGCGCGCACAATCTAGGCAAACCATATATGGTAACTAACTCCTTAGGAGCATTATCGCCACCTACTGTATTTCACAAATATGGCCCGTGCTGACTTTATTCACGTATTCACATACACAAAGAAAACATAACAGACCGTCTAATTTTAGGATTAAGTGTTATAAACTAATTCAGGATCTTAATGTTGTCATACTTTTGGTTAAAATCGTTTTGTTGTAAAATATAGAAAACAAACAATAATGTGTCACATTAAAATGAATAACTATAGTTAAATATTTAAAATTTAAATAGTTAAAAACTTATCTAAACTACATATATATTTTTTTCTTTCTTTTAAAAAAAAATTATTAACAGTTTGTTTGTATTGCTAAATTTGTTGCAACTATAATTACCACAATTTACCAGTACTTTATGGTTTAAAAACAATATATTACTTACTATAAACTACTATAGTATTTAATATGGGAATTATGCAAATAAATATTCAATCTCTGGAGTAAAATTTAGTGTTATACATTTATTAAATGTAAAAATATTTTGTATTATATAAAGATTTGTATTATATAAAGATGTATTATAGCCTATACATATTAACTTGCTATTATTTCCCTGATTATAAATGAATCCATTATATAAATTAAACCTGTGCAATTTAGATCGTTCAGCAAGGCCCAGCACATGAGTATCTGCTATAGTGACTTCTAAGACGATGTCTGAGAAGTCGTTAATAGCATTAACATCCGTCGTAACCATATATGGTTTGCCTAGATCGTGTGCGCTAGATTGTGTGTGTGCCTGAAACTTGTGTGGTTCTGCGGGCCTGCAGCTGGATGCGTGAATCTTCTCTTCATTTAATTAATGACCTGCACCTCAGATGGCAATCCTGACCCGCAGTGAACGCGCGGTGGCGTTTGAAGGTGTCAGACGCGGAGCACAGACGCTCTTGATTCTGGAGGTCATTAATAATATAATAACACAACTACTGAAACGGTGAGGCGCTTTAGAATGACCAAAACAACATTTCAGATGTTTTACAATGTGCTCAGCCTGCTGGTTTGTCCATTCACACACATTATCATCATCACATGATCTCTTATAACACAATCACATCACCTTTATTTAATGAGCATACTGGAATTTATGCGGTAAAAGTATTTTCATCTCAGTTTAATACTGTATAATAAACAGTTTATCCTACTCAGTTATGCGCAGACATTATTTATGCGCATTTTCAAAACTTATGGCGTTTCCATCAACCGGTTTTTATGTGCATATCCAAAACGCGAATAAAAATAGCTGGATGGAAATATAGCTATTGATTATCTGTATCAGTTGAAATTTCATCCCTAATGGTGTTGATGGTGTGCGTTTAGAAACGGAGCGTCCTGTGGATCACTGTCAGAGAGGAACACACAACTGCGACGCACCAGAAAGAGCCAGATGCAGATACACCGGTGCCTCGTCCTACGTCTGCGCATGTCTGACCGGCTTCACTGGAGACGGACGAGTCTGTCAAGGTAAACTCTACTCACTGCTCTTACTATTACTGTAACGGTTCCTGCTTCTGCTTTCTGTTTACTTCTGCTTAGTTGTCATCTGTCACACCCTGTCATTTGAGTTTTCACCTAATATCTACAGCGGAATGAACCGCCAACTATTCCTGCATATGTTTTACACAGTGGATGCCCTTCCAGCTGCAACCCATAACTGGGAAACACCCATACACTCTCATTCACACCCATACACTACGGCCAATTTAGCTTATTCAGTTCCTCTATAGCGCATGTGTTTGGACTGTGGGTCCAAACACCCGGAGTCCAACTGAAGGTTTTTTCAGCGTAATGTGAGACTCAGCAGACAGCAGGGCCTCTGGAGACAGGAAGTGCTGTGATGTGGACAGGAAGTGCCGGAGCCGCTCCTCCACAGCTGCACGGGTCATTTATCAGTGGTGTTCGCCTCCTGGGCTGATCATGCCTGAAAGTGGAGCAGATTTCCCTCACACCCTGAGTGTTTCTTCCAGGTCCAGCTTTAAACACACAGCAGATGTGCATTCCTGCGTATACAGAGCTTTATCATGACTCAACACTGGACATACAGCTGAACACAGCATTAGCAGCCCTCCTGACAAAGAGTTTCGTTCTGTTTCAATTATTTCACAAGCGCTGCTTAACAGGGAAAGGATTTAGTTTCACATTATTTACTCTTAAATTTTTCTTCTGGATTTTTTTTTTAAATTTGTTTTTGTTTGGCTGGAAAAATAAAAATAATTAAAAAGTCAGATTTATAACACTTCCATTGTCTTATAATCTGCATTTATTTTTACCTCATTATCCCAGCGACTCCTATATGAATCTGTCACAATCACCAGCGATCTACAGCCAGAGATCGCTGGTTGACACACACACTTCCGTGAACTACAGATTTGTTAATAGACTACAACTCCAGTCATGCAGCGCACACACACACTCCTGCTCCATATCACGACTGATTGCATACACACCACCGGAGGACTGTCAAAGACTGATTACACTCACTATATAAACAGCACACTCGCTCACAGTCATTGCTGAGTATTGTTCCCTGTATTGTGACCTAACAACCTGTTTCTTTTGTTCCTGTCTTCCGTGTTTTGACCTTAGCCTCGCTATTTGTTTATCCTTGTCTGCCGCCAGCCTTATTGGCCTTCCGTCTGTTTACAACTACGATTTTGATTACCTGCATGAATCTGTTTGCCCCTGATGACCGCTGCTATACTGACTTTTAAAATTAAACTGCACTTGGATCCTCACACCGTTGTCATCGTCACTCCTGCCGTTACAGAATCGTTCAGTGATTCATTTGTTCCCAAACTCCTCCTTAGCGCGAAGCCAATCTGTGCTGATTGGACCGATGAGTCGATGACCCAGTCTGTTGCGATTGGTCAACAGCGCTCAGCGCGAAAGAATGCCCATCATTATGTTTCGCATTGACATCAAGTCGAAACAGCTAAAGACTCAGCTTAAGCATGATGAGTCGACTCTTCTATGGATGAATCAATAGTTTTAAACACTGTGCACTTTCAGATTTAAGCCTCAGCTGGACATTTCACTTCACTTAGAGCTGTGGTACACACTGCATGCAAGCTCATTTTCAAAAACCCATAATAGGGGCTCTTTAACGGTGAGAAGATTGTTACTGTCACAGTTTGGGGGTTGGGGAAAAGGAGAGAGAACTCAATTGCAGGGAAATTGAGTATTAATAGTAAAACAAAATAAACAGCAAAACAAACAACCCCGAGGGGGAACATTTACAAAACATACACACAAACTTTACTGGGCGGGCTGGCAGGGATAGACAGGGCTGAACAAGGCAACATATGACAACGAACTGGCACAGGACAGCAGACATGAGGAGAATACAAGCAGAAATAATTAACATAAACAGGTAAACATGATCAACTAATAATGGGTTAACAGGGAGGGTGGGACTAGACAATAGGCGGGAGAGAACATGACACAAGAAAACACCACAAGCCATGTGCTCACGTAAAACAGGACAAGAACATGCAGCCAATGAGAGAACTCCTTAACCGCATGTTCACAAAGCACACTACTGAAGCACAATACTGAAGCATGCGGACACAATGTAAACACAGAGCCACGTGCTTAGACAACGCAAACGTAAACAGACGCAAGACACGAGTACACGATAAAATAAACACCCTACCGTGTGCTCACATATATGCAAAGCGCATGTTTCATCTCAGCGCCATCCAAAACCGAAACCAACTAGACTGAGACGCTGAGAATGAAACAGCACGATGCCGACAGAACAAACACGAGTACAAGGGTGCATCAAGCGGGAGCACACATGGCCTGAGCACGCTCATGACAGCACCCATACAGAGACACACAATGACAGAAAAGCAGTGCTCGACCTGAGAAAATGTGAGCACAACACAGTCGAGCACAACACAGAAGACATGACAGGACTAGTGTCTAAACTCAATTTATGACGCACCAATCAGATGATTCCTGAGCCTCACAGCAAGAACGTCACTGGTTCTAGTCCTTACCAAGCCAGCTGACGTTTCTGTGTGGAGTTTACACGTTCTCCCCGTGCTCACGTGGGTTTCCCCCGGGTTCCTCCCACCGTCCACAAACATGCAGCTTAAGTTAATGGACTAATCCACATCAGCACCATAGACATGCTCCTAGTAAGTAGTTATCTCTGAAGAGCGATCACTATCTGTTCATCAGCTACTACAGCAGGGGAGCTCTCCAGATCTACCAGAGCTCAAACTCCTCTCTCACCCTGCAGACGAGAGGGAGCCCTGGGCTTGAGGATCTTATGAGCTCAGGGCTCTCTCCCAGTACAGCATACCAGACATGCTTTATTATCAATCCTTAGCTCAGTGTGTACTCTTGAAATAATATATATTTCATATCGCAGCCACTTGCGATTAGCTATCAACACTGTCATCATCAATTAACATCATCACATAAATAAACATCATCACATCACACAATAGTCAACATTTAAAGTGGATTATCAGCTTTCATCAAAGTTGTCCTAAGACTAGTGAACAATGTCCTAGGACAATATTGAAAAGCATTTTTTAAGTCACTTTAATGTTGACTAATGGATATTTACTGTTAATCATCAGTTGCAATGCGAAAAAGCTTAGTTTCTGGCTTTTATATGGAGTTATATGGAGTAGTGTGTGCGTATTAGTGTGAGAACTTTGCGCACTTATCCTTGAAATGTCTGAGAAAATCAAAATGATCCTCTCAGCTGTCAGCACACATTGAACACAGTAAGTTTACTTCTGCACACACACTATAGTCTGCTGTTTTACTCACTGAACTCCATATAAAAACCAGAAAATCTTGCTGAAAACTGATGATAAACAGGTCCCTCTTCTCTGCAGAAAAACCAGTGAAGAATGCATGATTATTTGCTGTCATGAGTTCGCAATCAATTAATGTGATTATAATGGTAGTCAATGGGGCAAAAACAGCCCCCAACATCACCAAAGGGGAGTCAGTGTGAACAACATACATGAAGGTTCCATGTTGTGATAGTGTCCATGCTGTTTGTATGAGTGCTTTCAGCTGGTTTATTGTTAATGTGATGTTCTCGTCCTGCAGATATAGACGAGTGCCAGCCGGGTCGATGCCACAGTGATGCCGTCTGCTTCAACACTCAAGGATCCTTCAGCTGCCAGTGTCGGCCCGGGTTTACTGGAGACGGCTTCAGCTGCACTCCTGGAGCCGGTAGGTGGACTCAAGTTAAATCATTTAGGGTGGAGCTATCAGTCATTTAGGGCAGGGATATCAGTCA
>CAIGQQ010033648.1:167174-191366 GCA_903798035.1 Danio albolineatus
TCATTTAGGACGGAGCTATCAGTCATTTAGTGCGGCGCTATCAGTCAATTAGGGTGGAGCTATCAGTCATTTAGGTGGAGCTAACAGTCATTTAGGGCAAGGATATCAATCATTTAGGGTGGAGATATCAGTCATTTAGGGCGGAGCTATCAGTCATTTAGGGCGGCGCTATCAGTCAATTAGGGTGGAGCTATCAGACATTTAGGGTGGAGCTTTCAGTCATTTAGAGCAGCGCTGTCTGTCATTTAAGGTGGAGCTATCAGTAATTTAGGGCGGAGCTATCAGTTATTTAGGGTGGAGCTATCAGTCATTTAGGGCAAGGTTATCAATCATTTAGGGCGGAGATATTAGTCATTTAGGGCGGAGCTATCAGTCATTTAGAGCAGCACTATCAGTCATTTAGGGTGGAGCTATCAGTCATTCAGGGTGGGTTTGTCAGTCATTTAGAGCAGAGTTATCATTCATTCAGGGTTACCATTAGATTTTTAGGGTGGGGTTGTCACTCCACCAGTGAGGAGCTATTAGTTTTTTAGGGCGGAGCTATCAGTGGGTGACTCGTTTCTGCTCTGCCTTCATCCATTTGTCAATCTTCCTCCATTTTTAGCAGCGCCCATCTTTCAACAATACAATCGGTTCCCAAAACAAAATCCTGCACCGCCTGCAACATTTGTTTCTTATTTCAGCAACGTTTCGAGTGGATGTACGTCATGATTGAGGTAAAGAAAAAGACAATCCTAGCATTCGTTTGATGGCAACTTTAAAAAGCAAACGTTTTCCCTCAATATGCGGTCTCCCTCCGCTTCTCAAACCAAAGTTACAACCTAGATTTTCAGTCACCTACAATTCTCACTATTATTAACCCATTTGACTTTTGCCTCAACAAACTCCTAATCTGCTGCTTATTAATAGTCATTAATGTAGTGGTTAGGCTTAGATAAATAACTTTAAAGCACACTACAGCTTTGTTTCTGCGTTTCTCCCTCCCACTCTTTTCTCATGGCTGTGTGTGTGTGTGTATGTGTGTGTGTGTGTGTGTGTGTGTGTGTGTGTGATGCTTAGATAAGAAACACTGATTGTCATTTGTCTGAGTGTTTTCCTTCCTCCTCAGGATGGGGGTTTTGCTGGGGCTGGTTTACATTATCATATGGTTCTCATACAGCCGTTGGGTCTCGATGCGCCTGTTCACAGTCAGCAGACGGGAGTGTGTTTTATTTACTGTACTGATCATCTGCAGCACCGCCATAGTGACACTTATGCAATATTACACCTGCTTAACTGGGGTTATACAAATAAGAAAACCAATGTGTATTTAAACACAAAAATTATAAATAAATATGTAAACAATACTTTTAAAAGTTTTTATGGTTTTTAAACAGCAAAGATGCATTTGTGTCCAAATATACATTAATAATGAGAAATATTTAAATTAAAAATGCAAATTAAAATAGCAGTTTTCTATGTGAATCTATAATAAACTGACATAAAGCTGAATTTTCAACATCATTACTCCAGTTTCAGTCACGTGATTCTTTGGAAATCAGTGTAATATAATGATTTAATGACTTTTAATAACATTGAAAATAGTTTTTTTTTAGAAACTGATGCATTTTATTAGTATTTAAATTTTTTTTGATCAATTTAAAGTTTAAAAGAACGGCATTATATGTGAGCAATATCACACGAGTAGCAGTGCGATATGGCTGTATATCGGCAATGATGGAGGTGTGCGAGAACCTTAGTGTCCCACCAGTGCTGATATACAGCAATATTGCACTGCTACAAGTGTGATATTGCATTTATACAACAGTTTGATGGCGTAATCGTGTATATAAACAAGAAAATCAAACACAGAGAGTCTAAAAACCCTTTTGTATGAGGAACTACTTTCTTCCGCCATTCATTCACATCTGCAGCTGACGTCTGAACAGCAGAAGCCGTTACTAATTAGGCGCGGCCGGTATAAGATTCTGACGGTATGATAACCTTGGATAAAAATATCACGGTTTCACGGTATGGCGGTATTGTGTTCATTTTTTAAATGTCTGGCTAAAAAACTAAATATTTTTCCCCTTTGAACACAATATATTTTATTTAGAAAAATATTTAAAGTATTTTTGGACAGTAAACATGTCAGGCTAATTAATTCAGGTGAATCATTGACTTCTGCTGTCTTCATTTGCTTCAAAAACACAGATGTCTTTACAATTTACACCCAAAAAAACAACAACAAAAAAATGTAAATAAAAAATCTTACTCAAACCTTTGGAACGGTATAGCAGAAAATTAGTAGTAGTTTGTAGTTTGGAATTACGCTGAGTATCTTCTGAGGGCTTATTATGTGGTCTCTGTAACCATCTTGTGGCGGAACATCAACCGTCTTTGCTCCGCTCAGTATGACAGGCTGATAGATGCTGACATGCTGTATCTCTAAAAATTATAAATAGGCACTATCCTTATAAATAAACAGCACAGTTGCAATCTAAACAACTACATTCTCACCTAATAAAGCCTCAAAGTACATGATGTTGTCTGACAGCTGCAATATTTGTCAAACTGTAATGAGTTTATGGATCTGCTGTGACTCTATGTGGGCGGAGTAATACATAAGGGTGAGGAGGCTGTACGAGTGCTGTTATTAGAAAGTATCGCAGAGCTATCAGCCAGTCAGATTCGAGAGCCACACAGAACTGTTGTATAAATATATGTACTGTATATAAATATATTCTTTTTTAAATGCTTACTTAAACTTAAACACTTAACTTTGTTCGCTTAAAATCGATTCATCATACTAATTTAAAAAAATTAATGCTTAAAATAAAGCTAAAATAAGCTAAAATAAGCTTTATCTTGCATGTGAAATTTTGAGATATCTTAAATATTTTAAATATCTTGACATTTAACTTTTTCAAATCGGCAAGTAAACCATCAGCATACACTGATTTTCCCCTTTGGCAAATACTTCACAGCAGTGTGTGTGTGTGTGTGTGTGTTTGACAAAAGCATGTCATTCTCCTAATTTGAGGGCAGATGTTGGTCTCTGACGCCGTGAAAATTACAGCCTCGTCCATCCTGTCAAAATATTCATCCTGTCCAATTATTAACATGTAAAAAATTACTCAAATGAAACTCAGTGCAATGCTGCCATGATGTGATATATTCGTTTTAATTTCCACTACAAAAATAGAAGAATTTAAATAATTTAAAAGGGCAAAAATGCTTAATTATAGAATATACTCAAAATCTAAAAATATAATTGAAAATAGAAACTAAAGCTATAATGAAAACGTATTTTTCTTTACAATAACATTCAAAAGGCAATTAGAATTAAAATAAGTGAGTAGGTAGTGACGTCATGGTCGAGCAGATTTGAATCGTTGAATGATGTGTATCATGCTGTGGAAATTGGACCCATTCAAAGCAAACATTTCTGCTGTCTGAAGCGATAAAAGCCTGAAACAGCCATGAACGTTCAGCTGTCAAATCCTAATAATCCCATTGTGTTTTTAAACGTCACCATCGGACGGCAAGAAGTGGGCAGAATGAAGATTGTTTTTTATTACCTGCACAAAGTGTGACTGGTTGGATGGAAAGCATGTGGTATTTGGAAAAGTAGTAGACGGTTTACTTGTCATGCGAAAAATTGAGAATGTACCAACAGGACCTAACAACAAGCCGAAGCTGCCCATCGTCGTGTCTCAGTGTGGGGAAATGTGACATCTTTTACGATGTGTTAAAAAACCAAACAAAACAAAAAAGTGACTTTACAATCCATTTTGAATAGACAATCTCTTCCTTTGAAAATCGCATCATTTCGAAACATTTCACATCATTTTACTGAATCATTATTAATTATTAAAATGCTTATTAGAACAATTTTTTTCTTCAAAAGCATTTCATGGTTTGCTCATCGGACTGGCATTTCCACTTGTGAGCATGTGTTTGGTTTACATTCTGAAAGACAAGGTCTTTTATTTTGATCAGCTTTTTTGAAATAAATTTAGTTTTGTTTTTTATTCACTTTTCTTAAGCTCAAAAAAAATTAGTAAAAATAATTTCAAGATGATGATTATAATATTAATAAAAAATAAATAAAAATGCAAATTATGAATTAAAAAAAAAAGAGTCTCTCCAGGATATTGTGAATACAGTGGATCTCAGATTGAAACTGTGATGCATTTTATTTTTCAGGATTTTTTGATAAATCGAAAATGTAAAAGAACAGCATTTATTTAAAATCTGAAGATAGTACCATATGTATTTAATTTAAAAATATCAGTATTTATATGGTGATATTGTCAATGCCTTTATGTTGACTTAAAATCCATAGGTCACACTTTACAATAAGGTTCACTAGTTAATATTAATTAATGCATTTACTAACATGTATAAACAATGAACACATTTACTACAGTATTTGTTCATGTTAGTTAATGAAAATACAGCTGTTCATTGTTAGTTCACATTAACTCTCGGTGCATTAACTAATATTAACAAGCATGGACTTGGATGTTAATAATACATTAGCAAATGTTTAATTATGATTAATAAACGCTGTACAAGTGTTGTTCATGATTAGTTCATGTTAGTAAATGCATTAGCTCATGAACCTTATTGTAAAGTGCCTAATTGTAAAGTTGCCAATCAATTGATTGCACTCATTTTGGTAACAAACTGAAAAATATAACCTAAATGTGCATTAAAATTAAATATATATATATATTAAAAACATTTATAAATATGAATATTTGATTTTAATGCCTGTACAATTAAAAGAAAAATGTCCAAAAACTTGGCGTCATGCTCTTTGTGCAGTAAGTTAGATCTTATATGGTGTGTGTGTGTGTGTGTGTGTGTGTGTGTGTGTGTGTGTGTGTGTGTGGTCTGTGTGTGTGGAGAGTTTGATCACATTGATCATCTGCTCCAGATGTCCCCTCAGTGTCAGCAGATGCTCTTCCCGGAGGCCCCGGGGGCCCCAAAACCAGACACGCCAAAACCGCTGGGACTCAGACAGAACACAGAGCTTGTTTTTAAACTAACGACACGTCACATGATCAAACCAGTCGCTGAGCAGAGCAGGAAAATCATAAATACTTTAGGGCTGTTGAATGCTTGATTCTGATTGGCTGAAGACAATTTTTTTTAATAATTATTTTTGAGGGGTTTTCACCTTTATTGATAGGACAGTGGACATTGACAGACAGGAAAGTGTGCGGAGCAGAGATAGGGGAAGGATCAGCAAAGGACCTCGAGCCAGGAATCAAACTCAGGTCGCCGCGAGCACCTTGGTGCTATATGTCAACGCACTAACCACTAGGCTATTGGCGCTGACAGGCTGAAGACAATTCTAAGGAGCTGTTCCCATTGCTTTAGTTTCCATTGTTCTTCTGTGTACTATGTAAACACTCGCAATGTCCTGACATTTTCATCAACAAATAAAGGTTTTTGGAGGGACATTTTGTTAGCTAAACTGGTTAGATAGTAGTTAGCTAAATCTAGGGTCGAATCTTTTAGATGACTAAAACTAGACTACAACTAAAATGAATTCAGATGAAATTACTACAAAAATTAAACATTACAATCAGAAGACTTAAACTAAATCTAAAATTCCTGTCAAAATTAACACTGTTCTTGCATTTGTAGAAGTAAAGATGTGTTTTGTGTGACTATCGATTATTACAAGCAGTGCAGCTAATCAATGTCAGTTCCAAAGCAGTGGACCAATCAAAAGAATTTGGAGGCGGGGCAAGTGTTGTGAGCTTCTGTTTACTGTAGCAGGTAGCCATGACCATCGTTTTGTTTGACGTTACCAACGGCGGAGGAAGAGCTTTTTAAAATGATTCGTAGGCGCTGCCTCTTGAGCATTGTTAAACTTGTTGATGAATAATTTTCGGCATATTCATTCATTCATTCATTTTCTTGTGGGCTTAGTCCCTTTATTAATCCGGGGTCACCACAGCAGAATGAACCGCCAACTTATCCAGCATATGTTTTACGCAGCGGATGCCCTTCCAGCTGCAACCCATCTCTGGGAACATCCATACATTCTCATTCACACTCATACACTATGGACAATTTAGCCTACCCAGTTCACCTATACCACGTCTTTGGACTTGTGGGGTTAAACCGGAGCACCCAGCGGAAACACACGCAAACACGGGGAGAACATGCAAACTCCACACAGAAATGCCAACTGACCCAGCCGGGGCTCGAACCAGTGACCTTCTTGCTGTGAGGCAAATGTGCTACTCACTACGCCACCGTGGCGCCCATTTTCGGCATATTAAATCAAATTTAGTCAAAATTAAACTAGATGAAAACTAAACAATCAGTTTTAAATTACTAGATTACTATATGACAAAAAGGACCTGACATTGTCTTCAACAAATAAAGGTGAAACTAAGGCCCTGTTTACACTAATGTGTTTTCGTTTTAAAACACATGAGTTTTGCTATGGTTACGCCATCCGTTCACACTACGCCGGAGTTTTCGAGGCGCGAAAATGGAGCGTTTTGTAAACGCTGGAGAGGCCGTGTTCATTCTAAAGCGCTGCTGCTCCGTCTCAGTGTGGATGGGGGAAACGGAGACGTCTGAAAACAGAGGCGTGATGCTGAGATTCACTACTCGATTGGGGCTTTTGAGTCATATCCTTCCCTTATTCGTCAAGCGCACATGACTATAACGTCACCGGCAGACGGCAGACCAGCCTTCACTGTAAACACTGTATTTTCGATAGCCATGGATGTTTTATATTCATTTGTTACTGTAAGTAACAGCTCGACCTCGTCGTCTGTCCACAAAAAGACCTCTCTTGCTTTCTTTACCATCACATTCATCATTCAACCAGCGTTTGTTGACTAACAATAACCAAACGCCGAGTGAGACACATGCTTCCTGTTTATACTTGAACGCGCATGCCCAGAGTGCGCAAATGGTGCGCGAATGGTCACGTGATATACGTTTCTGGTGGAGGGAGGTCTGTTGAGAGACGCTTGGGTGAAACGCTAGTGTGGACGCGGGTCGTTTTCATGCTAAAACGCCGCTTTAAAACTAAAACGCACTGGTGTAAACGGGGCCTAAAATGTATTTGGAGGGACATTTTGTTAGCTAAACTGGTTAGATCGTAGTTAGCTAAATCTAGAGTCGATATTTTAAGAAGACTAAAACTAGACTACAACTAAAATGAATTCAGAAGACTAAATTACGACAAAAATTAAACATTACAATCAAAAGACTTAAACTAAATCTACAATTCTTGTCAAACTTAACACTGTCAAAACTAAAATTAACAAGTAAACACGTGTTTTGTTTGAATGACCACAGGTGTGTATTCATTTTAAATAATTAAAGGGTCCATCATCAGTAATTCCTGATTCAAGCCATGTTCACACTGCACTTTTCATCCCATAGACTTCCAGTCATACACATGTAAGTACAATGCAGCAGACCCAAAACACAAGCTCATGGGAATATTTGCATGTCACTGCAACTGGGTGACCTCTGACCTAGGAAATAGCATCACGTGATTGCGTGAGACCAATAGAAGATCAAAACGTGGCCTCTCTGCACAAAAATGTAAATTATGGAGCAATCGCTGGCTTTATTGATGTCTAATCATCATTTTTATCCCACCCCTACTCACAGTGTTACACCACAGAATTGTGCATACTCTAGTGTAACCACAGCTTAATACTGTAGATCTGCTGAATGCTTGATTCTGATTGGCTGATGATCACTCTCAGGTGTTTGGTTATTGTCAAATAAAGGCACAGCTAAAGTAGTTCCGGCAGGTTTAGACAGCTCCATATCACTCCGCTGAATGATTAGTTATTTCACAGTCAAAAATCACAAGAGAACACAACAGAAGGAGGAGGAGGAGATGTGGAGGACACTAGTGCTACACACAGGAGCAGTTTGAGGAGGAGTACACCTCACTAGTACACTCTAAAATACAACATTTCAACACTAGAGACCAGAGTAGAAGAGCAATAAAGCATTCATGGCTGGTGGATCATTAGAAAATAATGCACATTTAAGGTGTTATGGCTACTTTTACTTTACCACTTCCCCAGCTCAGATGGGTAACGGCCTGTCGTCAGTTATTTCTCCTGCTCTAACTGCTGTGTTTGTTTGTTTGTTTCAGCTGTTGAGCAGACGGCGTGTGAGCGACACAGGGAGTCTGCTCTGTCCTCCTCCTCTTCCTCCGGCGGGTTCTTCCTCTTCCGCCCGCGGCCGCCTGTGGGTCAGTTTGTGCCCAGCTGTGATCAGTACGGCGCTTATGAGCCCACGCAATGCCACGCCAGTGTGGGTCAGTGCTGGTGCGTCGACTCGGCTGGACAGGAGATTCCTGGATCCAGAACTGAAGCTGGAAGCAGACCGTTGTGTAAGAGACACACACACACATACTCATATATATACAGTATAAGTATTGAGCGTCATGTTTTTTCCTGGGAATAGTATTTCTAAAGAAGCTGTGGACATGGAATTCAAGCAGATTTTGGTAAAAACCCAAACAATACAAACATAAACATAAAACAAAACGGAAACTTAGAATCATGGGTTGTGTGTAATAATGAAATGACAGAAGGAGAAAGCTCTGAACTACTGAAATGCGTTTAAAGAGCCCATATTATACATTAAAAAGGGTCATATTTTGGTTTTGGGGGTCTCCAACAGCAGGCTGATCTGCATGCATGGTCAAAAAACACTTTCATTGTCTTATAATCTGCATTTATTTTTACCTCATTATCCCAGCGACTCCTATATGAATCGTTCAGTGATTCATTTGTTCCCAAACTCCTCCTTAGTGCGATGCTAAACTGCGCTGATTGGACTGATGACCCCGTCTGTTGCGATTGGTCGACATCATTTAGCGTGAGAGAATGCCCACCACGGCTTATCAATAGACCCTTTTCACACGTCCGCGTTCGCGAAGCGGAAGTCGTCATAGTAGGGTAAACACAGCGATGGCGGTGGCTGGAGCGTACGCGTTTTCGCACTAACGTTAACTCAAAAGATTTGCGACAGAGAGTTGTGATCATTTTAAATTAAAATTTAATATTAATTGTCCATATAGAGAATTCTCTTTGGTTGTCAAAGCTATTCGTTTAGCTTTGAGGAATTTAGTTAAAGATATGGTGCAATACTCTTCTGTCATACATACACTAGTTGATTTGTCTATTGATAGTTATTCATTTCTGGATATTAAATGTAACAACAAGGTCTTGACATCACTACTGACAAAATAATATTTTCCTTTTCCTGATAAAAGAAAAGTTTTATCTGAGAGATTTTCTAAAACAGACACTATTGAAGTTAGAGAAAGATACCTGTCATTTCCCTTGGTACCTAAAATGAAAGAAGTACATTTCAAAACAATTAATGACATTTATCTGTGTAATGAGTTTCTCAGAATAAGATTTAATTTAGACAGCAATGCTTCCATTTTCTGCTTGAAAAGATATTAAATCTCAGGAACATTTTTATAGTTGTTCTATTGTCAAATCCTTTAGGGACAGATTGTATGAGTGGTTGATGACAAAAAAAAATGTAATACCTGCATTTGACATATTGTGTAATTTGGCATTTTTATGAAAAACAAAGAAATGGAATTTCTGTGTAATAATATGTTGGTTGTAGCAAAATGTTATATTCACAAATGTAGATTTTTTCAAGTTTCTCCAAATGATTTCAACATTTTATATAAATCCATAAAACTGGTAAAAACAAAAGGTGCCTTAAATCTCTCAAAACTTTTATCAGCTTATATGGGCTGACCCCCCTGCATGTAATGTATTTTATTTTGTATTATTAAAGGTATATTAATGTTATTATTATTATTATTATTTTGTACTATTTTGTTAATTATGTGCTGCTTGGATATAATGTTATATGTTTAACAATTGAAGTTAAAAATGCCTGTTTGTCATTTGAAGGTTAAATAAAATTAAAAACTCAAAGATTTGCAGACCTTTACATTTCGAGATGACAAAGGTTACAAGTTCTTTTACAAGGGATATCTGCACGAATACAAAGGTAAGGCAGTCAAATATGTTATTATTAATGCAAGGGCTATTCGTAAGCTAACTCCTTTGGGTATTCATGATGCAGTGTCTAAGGTAGTGAATATGATGGTAAAAGCTAGAGCACGATGAGAATTAAGGCTGTATAAATATTCAAAAAGAGAAAGTTCACAGTTCAGATGTTTGTTCTTAAGCTGCATTTCTTTTTTTGCATACGTGTTTATTTACAGGAAAAAAACATGACTGTCGATAAGCAATTATCCCCTCATCTTTAAATAATCAATGTTTAAGGTATAAGAAATTAGTTAAAACTTCAAATCAACATTGTGCTGTAACGACAGCAAGAAAAATAAAAACAAACGGAGCTTACAACAGAAAACTAAAGAACAAACATCTGAACTGTGAACTTAAAATTTATCTTTTTGAACATTTATACAACCTCACACATCGTGCTCTAGCTATTACCATAATACCCACTACTTCAGACACTATACTGTACCATGAAACCCCAAAGGAGTTAGCTTACCAATAGCCCTTGCAATAATAATCACGTATTTGACTGCCTTACCTTCGTATCCGCGCAGATATCCCTCGTAAAAAAAAAAACTTGTAACCTTTGTCAATCTTTTACTTAAATGTCGATGAATTCATCTGGTCAAGCCGGTCGACATCTCCAAATGTAAAGGTTGGCAAATCTTTGAGGTAGTGTAAAACGCATACGCTTCAGCGGCCGCCATCGCTGTGTTTACCCTACTATGACGACTTCCGCCTCGCGAACGCGGAAGTGTGAAAAGGGTCTATATTGAAGTAGTCATAGTGTGTGCGTGAGCATATCTGCCAACACTCGCTTTTCCCGGGAGTCGCCCGTATTTCAGACACCTTACCCCCGAAACTAACCCCCCGGTCTCCCAGCATATCACTCTATACTTAACCAGAAGTAAAAACAGCGACACACATGCAGTATTAATGCACACAGCGGCAAAAGCTGAACCATTATGAAACAGGACCGCCGCACGTGTGTAGGAGAGCTGATGTAGCCATAGCAACGACAAACAGCAGAGGAACACGAGCTCACAAACGCATTTTAATCCGTAAACAAAGCGGCACGCGTCGCGTTTACAACGTGCTTTTAGACGCGATATGAGAATACAAGTTAACCAGAGACACTACAAGCGGCTACAAGTTACAAAACACAGTTAAATACATCATTTACAAGCTGGAGAAAACAATGAGGCGACCGTTTTAATCACACACACTCACACTTGTTGGACAGCAGGCCAGGAAATGTCCCGGTGCTCCGAATCCTCCATTGTAAGCACTCCTCAGAGGAACACTGCACATGGCTGGGTTTAATGCTGAGGTATTTCTGCAGAAATAAACCTCAACTACTGACTCATCAAAGTATCATGTCTGGTTCATCTGCACACTTCCAGTAATATCCAGCTGAGCACATGTCTGCTACAGCGCTCTTCTCTGTGTTGCCAGATGTAGCTGACTGACTCCAGCCCAAACCCTCTCCAAAAGGTTTTTACCTGCACAATCAAACTCAAAACCGCCCAATCTGGCAACTTTTGCTCACCGTTGTTGTTTGTGGGCGGGGTTGGGGGTTTCGAATCTCCCGGGGCTGCGTGCGCACAAATGGGCGGGGCTTATGTTTCGTGTTCACGTCATGCCGAAACGGCTAAAGACTCGTAAGCACGGCGACTCGTTTGAGGAACTATGAGTCGACTCTTTTAGAGATGAATCAATAGTTTTAAACACTGTGCACTTTCAGATTTAAGCCTCAGCTGGACATTTCACTGCACTTAGAGCTGTGTGACACACTGATGAAGATCATTCTCAAAAACCCATAATAGGGGCTCTTTAATACTGTATATAAAAGGCGTTTGGTGACCGCAGCTTATCTCATATGGAGAATGAAGCCTCATGCATTGCTCAGGTGTGAGTTTCTTACAGACTTCAACAGAGTGTCAAACGCTTGATGGTTTTGTGGGTCTCGTCTATCAAATCAGAGTTTTATTCTGTATTCTCTATTGGGTTGGGCAGTTGAAGCAGAGGAATGATTTATTCGGCTTTGTTTTATGTTCACTCGAGTCCTTCCACCGGGAGCTGTATGCACTGACCCTGACAACACGAACATAAGTAAAAGAAGGGCATGCAGTGATTACTTTTGTCCATCTCATCCTTGCACGAGCATGAATTAACGAGTCGCTGGACATTGAAGAAGCGATCAAGTAACTCTAGTTTGATCATGTATAAATATCATTATAACTATACTGTATAAATATTATAACTATAGGCCTACAACATCCTGACAACCAAAAACAAAATGACATGATGTCACAGGCGATTGTCTTCTGAGTGCTCCAGACATGAATGACACTCCTCATAGCGTGAGAAGCAGACAGTACTGTATAATCTATAGTTTATAAAATAAAGACTTGCGGGTTAAGGAAACAGCATTGGATGAAGTTGTCACGGGCCTTGGTGCAGATGAAAAGTTTAAAAGTGTATTTATATATAGAGATAGATAGGGAACTAGATAGAATATACAGATGATCTGTGTTGCTGCTGCCGATGAGCTGCGCGTTGCAGACACAGTCGGTGTGAAAGGCAAACGCCTGCGTGCTGCTTCTGCTCTACATACGTGCTGCTCACGCGCCGCTCACGCCCTGCTTGCGCTTGCGGTGTGAAACAAGCGTAATGTAGATGTTAGACTGAAGCAGCAAATATTCATTTACACTGAGGAAGGGCAGAGGGTTGCTGAAGAACTACTGAGAGATTTCAGCTGCTGTCTGGGCTTTCACTGCCGAACTACACCTTCCTTTCTTCATGTGTTTTTTCCTGTGCCGTTTCATTTTTCTACGCATAAATTAATTTGTAAGCTAATTAGATTGTTTTTCTGGAATATTTAAATAAATATTAACAAGCCCCTCCCTCTTTGCATAGGCATTGATCATAATGTGGCCCCGCCCATCATTGGCCCCACCCCCCGCTCTGACATCAGCCCTCTGACTCCTGGAGCAAACCTGCTATTCGCACAGAGCGGCAGAATCGACCACATTCCTCTGGAGGGAAACCGCATGAGCAAAGAACAGGCCAAAACTATCCTGCACGTCCCCGTGAGTTCACCACACACACACACACACACACACACAAACACACACACACACACACACACACACACTGCATCATGCACACAAAATGTGAAAGACATCCTTTTTGTCCGTGTGAGTTCACCACACACACACACACATACTGCATTAAGCATGTAAAATGTGAAAAATAATCCTGTTTGTCCCTGTGAGTTCACCACACACACACACACACAAACACACCACATTATACACACAAAATATAAAAAACCATCCTACATGTCCCCATGGGTTCACCACACACACACACACTGCATTACACACACAAAATATGAAACTTTTTTTTTTTTTTTATGATGTGGGTCGCCACAGTGGAATGAACCACCAACTTATCCAGCATATGTTTTACGCAGCGGATGCCCTTCCAGCTGCAACCCATCACTGGGAAACACCCATACACACTTATTTACACACATACACTGGACAATTTTAGCACACGGGGAGAACATGCAAACACACAAAAACACCAACTGACCCAGCCGAGGCTCGAACCAGTGACCTTCCTGCTGTGAGGCGACAGCACTACCTACTGAGCCACCGCGTCGCCCCATGTTTATTTTTAAAAGCACATTTTATTTATTACTTCAATGACACATTTATCAACGTTTCTTTACTCATTCGGCATCATCTAGGATTTATGAGCTATTCGGTTTATTCATTTAAGAAAAGATTTTAATCAAATTAAGCAGATTTTAAATATTAAGTGCATCATTGTTATATTAATAACAGAGTAATAGTTATATTTTATTGCATTATTTGTTTAAGAATATAAATTGACTTATTTTTTATTTTACTATTATTATAATTTAATTTATTTATGTATTTATTATGACAAATTTAAAATAGTTGAATGAATTTTTGCTTAGAACAAGATTAATATATACAATTTAATATAAAATTATTAATTAATTATAAATAAATATATATATATTGGGCATCATGGTGGCACAGTGGGTAGCAAAATTGTTCATTCACACAAAAAACTCATTCACTCACAGCATTCACTCACAGCAAGAAGGTCGCTGGTTCGAGTCTCGGCTGGGTCAGTTGGTGTTTCTGTGTGGAGTCTGCATGTTCTCCCCGTGTTGGTGTGGGTTTCCTCCGGGTGCTTCAGTTTCCCCCACAGTCCAAACACATGCGCTATAGGGGAATTGGGTAAGCTAACTTGACCATAGTGTATGAGTGTGTATGGATGTTTCCCAGTGATGGGTTGCAGCTGGAAGTGCATCCGCTGTGTTAAACATATGCTGGATAAGTTGGCGGTTCATTCCGCTGTGGCGATCCCAGATTAATAAAGGGACTAAGCTGAAAAGAAAATGAATGAATATTTATATTAAATATTTTTTAATGATACTAGTAAAAAACGTCAAAAATAAGAGTGAATATCTTGAGTCGTTTTGCTTGTCCAGTATTCATATTGTGATTTTAAACATGTTGAAACATTTGTACTGGAAAACAAGACAAAAACACAGAGGGGAAACATTGATTTTTCCACCATACGACAGTAAATTGCTGTAAATGAATCCAGAAACTGTGGGTTTCAATTCATCATCACAGAAATGAAGAAAAACCTCAATTTACAGCTCTTGTAAGCCGCTGACAGACACGAAAGAGAGAGAAAGATGCGGTAAACATGAGCTGTTGTGTGGAGGAACATTCACACTCACAGTCTCACACACATCAACATATGACATAATCATAATAAAACTCTTTACTCTTCACTTCAATCAGATGAACATATTTTAAAGAAAAAATGAATTTTGTTTTGTTTTATATTTCATTTTTTTCCCCATATTTTGCTACATTTCAGCACATTTTTTGTCATATAGTTGGTATATTGTCTGTAATTAAAGTTTAATTATTTATTTTCTTCCTACTTTGCACTAGAAAGATAACTTATGTTATTAGTTTGATTTTATATATACACAATATTTGAAAAATCTGACATTGCGATATTTTATTATGCTGCAATATGAGTATAATTTCAACAAATGATATGAATAGCTCTAATAGGAAAGATTTCATTAATTAGATTGACTAGGGTGATCAAGCCTTTTTCTATGCAGTGCATCTGCGTAAAATATTATAAATTACAAGCATGTATAAAAACTACAGAGGCAAAATAAAAGTGAAATGAACAGTGCTCTATGGTTTTCTGGGGAGTCTAACTGTATTGAAATATAGAAATTGAACAATCAAACATAAAATAACAGGGTCGTCATTGTATAAATAGTTTTATACAACAATATGAAATAATGGCATCACGGTGGCGCAGTGAGTAGCACAATCGCAAGATGGTCACTGGTTTGAGCCTCGGCTGAGTCAGTTGGTGTTTCTGTGTGGAGTTTGCATGTTCTCCCCGTGTTGGTGTGGGTTTCCTCCGGGTGCTCCGGTTTCCAGTCTAAACACATGGCGCTATAGGGGAATTGAGTAAGCTAAATTGGCCGTAGTGTATGAGTGTGAATGAGTGTGTATGGGTGTTTCCCAGTGATGGGTTGCAGCTGGAAGTTAACCATATGAAAAACATAATTAATATACAATTATAAAATTATTAAATAAAATTGTAAAAAATATTTATTTATTCATATATAATCTGTTTGTCTTTTTTAAACAGTTTTCCTGCTTCTTATTTTGCACCAGAAAAATTACTTGTATTTTGTATATTTGTAACTTTTGTATATATGATAATGTGTTGCTGTTTAACCTCTTGTCTGACAGGTGTAGAATTATAAAACATAAACTTTTGTCAATTTGTCTCTTTGCAATTTTTTCTAATATATTAATTAATTTATATATTTGAAAATATGTAGTCATTTTCTTCATGCTTTACATATACACACTTATACATGCCTCATATATGAAATATGACTTTTACACAAGGTGACACAAGAGTTTTATTTGTAATACAAAAAGGTGCCAATTGTATTATCTTTGCCTCTTTACTCTTAAAATATTAGCAAAAACAATACTTTAATTATTTAATGCTTCACTGCATTTTATTCTTTCTTTTTTGCTATGAAGATAGCTTAGTACGCTGGTATAATGCAAAAATGTGCTAAAATAAAAAGGCTGAAAATCATACATGAATATTCATGTAAATAAAGTTGTGTGTTGGTGAAGTTGTTTGGTGTGTTTGTGTTGATGGTGTGTTTTGAACTGTGCTGCTGTTGTTGTGTTCAGGATAAGGTTGTGATCGCGGTGGCGTTTGACTGTGTGGATCAGATGATCTACTGGTCTGATATCAGTCAGCCGGCCATCAGCAGAGTGGCGCTGCAGGGCGGACAGAGCAGCGTACTCATCAGCAGAGGTCAGAAGCACACACACACTTCATTAGCCTTATTTTAAAGGGCTCACTTTTGTACTATTTTCTGAGGTATACTTAATGTCAGAAAAGATTTTTACATCAAAACATCATCATTTAGAAGTAATGGACTATTTTCTATTGTGTTCTGTTTGAGTGGGCGTGGCCGACTGTAGATTCAGAAATAAACGCCCACTGCTCTGATTGGCTGACACTTTTGCATATTAACAAAGCTGAACACAGGCTGATAAGCAGAAGTGGGCGTCGGTCTTCTGTGTAGGTGGAGCTTATCCACACCGTTATTATAGAGCGGAGCATTCCAGAAGCTGCGAGTCTGCCTTCAGTATAAGCTGATTTCAGAGGAAACACAATGGCTGTTTCTCAATATGCGTTCTTCAGCGGTCTTGTGTCCTCGTGTTCTCGTGTATCGACATCATCAACAGCCAAAGTTCAGTTCCAAAACTCAAGACCGCAGGAACTGAGGATGCGTGAAAATTCCCGGATGTGTTCTTGGTATCGTGGACGCACCGATGCAGACTTGAGCACTAAACTCGCTCTGGGAGTCCCAGAAGTCAATGCATTTTCTATAGATGTATTAGTAAAGGTTAGAGATATAACCTATTTACCTCAGGAGTTTCCCTTAATGAGGCGGTGAAAGTAAACATAGGTGACCTGTCAAGACTGGTCTCCACAAGAACACAAGTCCGTTCTCTGCGTTCTTGGAATTGAGAAACAGCCAAAGTATTGAGTACTTAAACATGAAAAAATAAAGGACATTTTGGTTTCTTGCTTCATGACTCTTTTAAAAGTATTTTTTTGTTGCAGTTTTATAACATAATTATTATTTTTTATTAAGTGTTGTATCTTCATTGATAATACATATTTTTTAATTAAGTTGTTTTCATTTCACATGATTTTAACATTTTTATTTAGATTTTTTTGCCATTTCAGATTTAGTACATCTTATTTTTAATAGCTTTTATTTTTTTTTAAATGTATTAGCTATTTCAATTTTTTTTCATCATTATTTATATTCTTTTTAAATTATAATTGTATGTATTTGTTGTGACTTATATTTATTTTAATGAAATTTGCATTTTAAATATTAATAAAAACATAAATATCATATAGACAATAAATAATTTCTACATATAAAAACATTTTAATTTAGTATTTTCCTAAATTTATTGATTTTAAGTCACCATATGCCATATGTTCCCACAAGTATTGCAATACCAGTACATTTTGACCTTGTGGGGACATTTTTTCAGTCTCCATAAGGATAACGGCTCTTTATTTTTTTAAATGTCAAAATGCAGATTGTCTGCTGTGAGGGTTGAGTTTAGGGGGAGATGAGAGAATGTACAGTAGAAACATCATTACGGCTGAAAAGATCGCTGTACAAGTGTCTGTGTGTGCTGATTAATGTCTGGACTCTAGTATTGAACTCTGCTGTGTGTTTTCCTGCAGATCTGGGCAGTCCTGAAGGAATCGCCATCGATCATCTGTCCAGAAACATGTACTGGACGGACTCTGTGCTGGACCGGATCGAGGTTTCCCGTCTGGACGGCAGTAACAGACGCGTTCTGTTCGACAATGACCTCATAAACCCGCGGCCAATCATCGCAGAGCCTGTCTATGGGTACGAATGCGTGAGCTTTATCCCCAGAGTGTGTGGAAACTAAAGTAAACAATGAAAAGTAGAGTCCGGAGCTTTCCTTTACGCATCGTTCTCTCATAGAAATGGTACTGGTGGAGGATATTAATATGCAGTTGCTATGGAAACCCTCATGTTGACATCAACAGAAGGAGCGTCACTCCAAACGCAGAAGCAGATGCTCAGATTTGATAAATAGTGTAAGATTAGATTAGATTGTTCTCAATGGATTGTTGCACGGATTAATTAATTACCTTAAAGGGCCACGAAACCCCCCAGTCTCAGCATGGTGTTTTCACACCTCTAGTTTGGAATAGCTCAGTAATGTGGGTGTGTCCAGCTATGTTTAGGTAGGAGTGTCGGGGACACAAACAACAAACACAGACGCAGGGGGGAAAGACAGTGACTGTGTTTACATGGACATCAGTAATCAAATTATTTGCCAAATTATTAATTTGTCGACTTTATCGGCACTTTCTCTTTATTTTCGGATTCGCGTGATGGGCAGGGCTTCTGTCTATGTTTGGTGACTGTAGCTTTATTTCTTAATGGCTAACAGGGGTTTTACTTTAGAGAACTTTATTTTTTTAGAGAATAGCTGTGTTTATGTGCTTTATGAAGGCTGAAAAACAGCGTCGATTCGTTTGGAGCTGTATCTGAGTCCACTAGATTATTTCAGAGGTGCACCGAGCTCTGTGAGCTCATAAACTCCTCCAGAAACTGAACCTGGATGATGGAGGCTTTCAGCAGTGCTTCTGACTGAGCCGAGCCCAGTTTCCCCTGAGACACCAACAACAGGCGCTACGTCATAATCACACCCCCACAAGAGCAAGCTCCTGATTGGTTAACGCGGCGCGAATGTCTGCTGAAGCTCAGATTTTCAAACTGAAGCGATTCGCGCGAATTGCGCGTTAAGTGCGTCAAACTCGCAGAGCCATTCGCGCGTATCGCGCCGCAGGATGCCTATTCGCGCCTTTGCATTGACTTAACATGTAAATCACTCGCGCTTGACGCGTCTTCCGCGTCTGCTGTGAACGCAGCATAACAGGTACAATCTTCGAAGCGATCATGAATATTAATGAAGTTGCGCCGCGTACACAATAGAGCGCTCTGGTTGGTTTGAACCAAGTCTATCTCATGAATTAATGCCGCACGCTCAGAGACGTCAGAATGTTCTCGCCGGTACAGACGTCCACTCTCTTAAAAAATTCGTTTCAAACCGGAAGAACAAATTTGCTCGAAATAACGAAAAAACAACCAATTTTCACTTTTTAGCCAATTATATGTGTCCTAATAGTGTTTATAGCAGCGCGGGACACAGATATGACTGTCAACAGCTCAAAAAATGTGTTTTGATGTTTCGTGACCCTTTAGGAATAAAACGTGCACTAGCAAATTAAACATTGACTGCGCTTACAAGGACATCAGTAATCAAATTATTTGCCTTAATCTGAATAAGACAAGGGTGGCTCAGTGGTTAGCACTGTGGCCTCACAGCAAGAAAGTCACTGGTTCGAGTCGCGGCTGGGTCAGTTGGTGTTTCTGTGTGGAGTCTGCATGTTCTCCCCGTGTTGGTGTGGGTTTCCTCAGGGTGCTCCGGTTTCCCCCACAATCGCTATAGGGGAATTGATGAACTAAATTGGCCGTAGTGTGTGAGTGTGTGTGTGAGAATGAGTGTGTATGGGTGTTTCCCAGTATTGAGTTGCAGCTGAAAGGGCACCCGCTGTGTAAAACATGCTGGAATAGTTGGCAGTTCATTCCGCTGTGGCAACCCCTGATAAACTAGGGAGTGAACCACCGTGACGCCTTATATGTCCTAATACGATTTCTGTTTAGCTTGATTATGACTTTAGTCAGATTAAGGTCATCAAAAATCACTGTTTACATGGTAGACTGTTAATCAGAGTATTGTCTCAATCATAGTAAAATCTGAAAATTCCTGTCCATGTAAACGCACCATAAGACTTTAAGAATTAAACTGGATTGAAAGCTTGTGAATCATAATTGAATCATCGGATCAATCGAATCAGCGCGTCTGAATTGATTCCCAGCGCTATACTGAACTAATGCAGACGTGTGACTGTTTTTTTCTGTCTTGCAGTCGTCTGTACTGGGCCGACTGGAACCGTGACGGGCCGAAGATCGAGAGCTCCAGCATGGACGGGACGGAGCGCACAGTTTTGGTGCAGGACGGCTTAAGCCTCCCCAACGGCCTGACCTACGACAGCCAGAGCCAGCTGCTGTGCTGGGCCGACGCTGGTCTGTGCGGTTCTGAATACATACTGATTTAAAAACTGATCATTTTAGTAATTTAAATATTTATTATTATTATTATTATTAATTATTATTAAATATTTATTTATTAATATCATTATTATTATTAATATCATTATTATTATTATTTTAATGTAAATATGTTCGTTATTTAGATCACTATTTTTGACTTATTTCTTGTTTTTTTTTAAATAATTTTATTTTAATAATTTATTATAATTTATTTGCAATTATTTTACTGTTTCATTTTTATGCTAGTTTTTATTGACTTTTGTTTATTTTTTTTATGATTTATTTATTTATTCTATAGTTTTTCATTGAGAAATCCTTTTATTTTTTATTTAACATTTTTGTGATTTCATTATTTTTGTTCATTTAAAAATATATATTTTATTATATATCTATTTTTTTATTTAATTTTAGGCAGTACCTTATTTTGATTGTTTTATTATAAATCTAATAAAGATTTTTATGATTTTTTTATTTGTACTAAATATTTTGTTTAAATAATTAAATATTTTTTTATATTACATAAAAAATTTTATTACGTGCATATATTTGTAATTATTTTATTACTTAATGCTTTAATTTTTTTTATGTCTTTATATATTTACTATACAATAAAGTTTTTGTTTTTTATTGCTAAGTGTTTTCGGTTGTTTTATTGATTATAATTTTAATGTCACCAAATTTTTTATTTAATAAACTTTAGATTTTGGGGTATCACGGTGGCGCAGTGGTTAGCACAATCGCCTCACAGCAAGAAGGTCGCTGGTTCGAGCCTCGGCTGGGTCAGTTGGCATTTCTGTGTAGAGTTTGCATGTTCTCCCCGTGTTAAATTGTCCGTGTGTGTGTATGAGTGTGTATGGATGTTTCCCAGTGAGGGGTTGCAGCTAGAAGGGCATCCGCTGCGTATAACAAATGCTGCATAAGTTGGCGGTCCATTCCGCTGTGGCGACCCCAGATTAATAAAGGGACTAAGCCGAATAGAAAATGAATGAATTAACATTTTTGTGAAGTCTCTTTTATTATTTAAGTTATTTTACAATTAATAATTGACTCACTTCGTCCATGTGCTGAGCAGAAACAGGTGTACATTCAAATTTATTCTGCAACATAAATCTCCAATCAGTTTTGAAAATGAAGAGTTATGGCTAGGGCCAGACGGAATCTGCAGACATTTTTTGCTATTTCTGCAGAGTATTTTGTTAAAAATCTGCGGATTTATGCGGAATGATTTTGGGAGTATCATAACTAAAAAATTATATATGAAATACCTTTTTAACTTTTACTTAATATTTACAATTCGAATCCAATTAGATCCACTTTATTTGGTAAACAAAACAAGCCTCTCACATAAAATATTTACTAAAAGACAGAAAATAGTACTGTACAAACTGTATTGTAAATAAATCATATGAATATTTTCATATTAGTCAGTAATATTTGTGAAATTAATTTAAAAACTGAATAAATATACATTTACACACATTTACACCAGTAAATAAACAGAATGAACGATGGGCAAAAAATCTGCGGAAATCTGCAGAATTCTGCGCACGCAGATTCTGTGTGGGCCTAGTTATGGCATAAATTTCACAAAGTGTTTATTGATGATGATCAGGATTATGAATAATTCTTTTGTCCTTTAGAATGACGTTAGTGGTGAATCGTTCACATGACGTGTGTTCTTCTGTTGGATTAAATGATGTTTGTTCGTTTGTTTCAGGAACTCGTAAGGTGGAGTGTTTGGATCTGTATTCTCGCATCAGAAGAAAACTTACAGAAGGGATTCATTATCCGTTCGCCATCGTGTCGTACGGCAGAAACCTCTACTACACCGACTGGAGAAGGTGCGTTCAGAGTCATTGATTCCCCTGAAGTGACTCTTATGCATCAGTTCATTTGATGAATCACTCAGTCACTTCTATAACCTTCAATGTGAAGCTGCTTTGGCACAATCTACATTGTAAAAGCGCTGTACAAATAAAGGTGAATTGAATTTAATTGAATTGTTTGAATCATTGTAATGAATCATTGATGTGGCCTGATTCCCTGACAATGTTTGTTTGACAATGTGCAGTTAAACAGGCATGATCACAAAAGACGAATAAATAATAACATAAAAGTATTAAAAGAAGATCTTTCTCCTCATTGATGAATTTCATAGAGGAAAATTATGTTCAAATAAGGGTTAAAATGACATATCTTGCTTAACTAGCTTATTTTAGTTATTTGACATTTTATGAATAATTTAATTTTTAGATTTTTATGGATATTTATTATTTTGATGTTTCTATTTAAAAATTATTCATTTTAATTTTACATTTTATAATTTTTATTTTTAGTGTAGTTTTATTGAGATCATTTTTTTTTTCATTTTAAATAGTTTTTAATAACTATTTTATTTTGACATATTTAGGAATAATAAATAAATTATTAATTTAAGCTTTTTAAAAAAAATTATTGTAACTTTATTACATATTTTACATCTTTATATTTTAATTTAACATTTTCATAATGTAATTTAAGAAAGTGCTTTATTGATTTATTTAGCTATTTTAATTTCAAAAGTATTTGTTTTATTTTATGTTTTGTTTTGACTTTAAAAAAATTATTGTTTATTTAAATTTTACATGTTTATAATTTATACTATTTTATATTTATTTATTTATTTTATTAATATTTGATGTTTGATTGTGTTTTTATGGTGTCTCTAGGGAAGCAGTTGTCGCTCTGGACCGTCATGATGGGATGGAGGTGGAGGAGTTTCTTCCTCAGAGACGTTCACGCACATATGGCATCACCATCACTTACCCACAATGCCCTGCAGGTCTGAGCTCAGATTAATCAATAGTAGAATTCTCAAATTTTTCCTTTTCCCAATAGGGAAACCATGAAACAATCAAGAATGCATGATTATATGCTGTCAAAAAACTTGATTATAATGGAAGCCAGTGGGGCAAAAACAGCCCCCAACAAAACCAAATGGTAGTACGTTTGCAGAGAGTGTATTGTTGAATATTTGAAGAAGTCCAAAGCATATTCCCAAAATATGTGACTAAATAAGATTTGTCAGCAAAAATCATCACATTTGCTGAAAATCAGCCCAGAGTGGATGAAAACATCCCCAGCAGCCACCAACATGACATTTGAGAGTACACACGGGTTAATAACATGACTGTAATCCACAGGCCTGAACTACTGCTCTCGCAATAACGGAGGCTGTTCTCATTTATGTCTGCCACGTCCGGGCGGATTCTCCTGCCGCTGTCCCGATGCCAGAGACGCTTCATGTGTCGAAGAAGACCAAAACTTCTGAGAAAGTCTTCTGAAACCGAACAGCAGCTCCGTCCCATCAGGAGGACACAATCAGTACAGTGAGGGAGACTAGAGATGCTTATCTGCCAATAGCAGTGTTTTACGTTATTGTATTGTTACGTTATTGTTCGTTGTGGTTACTAAGAGACGTGGATCAAATCAGGGATTCGTTTTCCTTCAAATCTTTCAAAAGTACTAAACTGTATGGAAGCTTGTTTCGATCACGGAAGAAAAAACGTAATTGTAAATTCGTAACTCTTTCCTACGTTTATGGATTTATATCTTGCAATGCTGACTTTATTTCGCAATTACAAATTTATGTCTTTCAATTCTGACTTTTTCGGAAGTACTAGTTTATTTCTCACAGTTCTGACTTTTTCGCAACTATGAGTTTATACCTCGCAATTCTGACTTTTCACAATTACGAGTTTATACCTCGCAATTCTGACTTTTTCGCAATTACGA
>CAIGQQ010033648.1:195692-226705 GCA_903798035.1 Danio albolineatus
CACACACACACACACACACACACACACACACACACACACACACACACTCCAGACGAGTTCACACAACACACATTTGGAAACCATTCATCTGGTACAACCATGTGAAAGTCTGGGGTTTTTCAGTGTCCTACAGATGCTCCAGAACACACAGATATGCAAACGCACAACTGTAAAAGTGTTTATATGTGATACTGGCTCACAAAAACACTCATAAATGGCAATTCCTGGATTTATGCATCACCTGAAAGCTGAATAAATAAGCTTCCCATTGATGTCTGGTTTGTCAGGACATGTGATAATATTTGGCTGAGATACAACTATTGAATCTCTGAGCAAAAATTAAACCGTCCAGATTAATATCTTTGCAATGCATTTTACTGATTTAAAATATATTTTTTAATGCTGGTCAAAAAATAATCACAATTAATCATCAAAACAAAACTTTTATCCAAAATAGAAGTTTGTTTTAACAAAATTTAAGTGTTTACAGTGTATATTTATTATAAATGCATGTATGCATGCATATATTTGAGAAAATGTTTATTTATATTTAGTTTAATATATGCACATGATACATAGGTATTTAAATTGATATATAATTTGTAATATAATAATATGTTTTTATATGTATGCGTGTATCACATATACCTTTTTTTTGGATGCGATTAATCTTGATCAATCTTTGCCCAGCACTACTTTTTATACATTTACATAAGCAAATGTAGGTAATTTTGACTCATACTTTGTGAAGTTTATTTATAAACTAATTTCGAGAGGATCATGTGTTTATGATTGAATTCACCAATCAGACAATTCCTAACTCACTGTAAATAACCAGTTTTCTTATCTCAGTATCTTCGTCTTGAAGAATCCCACCTACCCACCCCTACTCCCCCTTCTTTCCAGATGGGGACACGACAGCCCAGTGATTAGCACTTTTGCCCCACAGCAAGAATGTCTCTGGTTAAAGTCCCTACTAAACCAGTTTACATTTCTGAAGGGAGTTTGCTTGTTTTGCCTGTGCTCGCATGGGTTTTCTGGTTTCCTCCCACAGTCCAGAAACACACAACCTAAGTAAATCAAACATACCAAATTGATACCATAGCCAAGCTCTTAGCAAGAGTACATCTCTTCTTAGCCATCATATATCCGTCATTAGCCAGAAATAAGTGTTGGGGGAGTTCATCGAGATCCACCTGTGCTCAAACTCTCCTCTCATCCTGCAAACGGGAGGGAGCCCCGGGCTCGAGGATCTCATAAGCTCTCCAGGGACAGCATGCCAAACAAGCTTTATTATCAATCATCAGCTGAGTGTGAACTCTTGAAGTATTTTTTAGCCATTCTTATAAATATACCCATCCCACTTAAGAATGGTTTGGGTTAATCGACTTTCATGAAACATTGCTTTTTCCAGAATACTTTTACTATCTTGCAAATATTTTTATTTATTTTTATTAAGGATTTTCAAATAGTACAAACAACAAAGACAAACAAACCATCCCCAAGTGCTGCAATTAAATAAAAATTTACAGATGTAAGTTTTAAAATAATTAATAAAAAATAATAATAATAAAATAAAAAATAACTAAATAAAAAAGCTAGAACTCTATTAAGATAAAAATTTCAGAGTTTATGTAGAAAGGATTGAACAGGTTCCCAAAGTCTCCTGAAACTGTCCTGTTTGTGCTTAAGGTCATAAGTTAATTTTTCCAAAGGAAGAAACACTGACTGAGAAATTCACATGGAAATAGTTGGAATTTGAGAAGTAGACCATTTTAGTAATATACATTTCTTAGCCAGAAATGTAAGAATTGTAAACAGAGGTTTAAGCTCAGAGTCAGAAAGCTCTTCAGGAATGTCAGCAATAAATTGTTTTCCAATTATCTCCTGGATTGCAGAATGAACCCCTCTCCAAAATGGTTGGATATGAACACAAGACCAAAACACATGAAAAAAATGTGCCCTTACAAGTTTTGCACTTAACACCAGGCTGGGAACATTTTATGCAGACGAACAGGTGTAAACTTGAACTTGTAATTGTGAAAACAATGCCTATGAATGAGCAACTGAGACAAAAATGGTAAGACATAGAAGTCAAATGCAAGAAAATAAACTAAGAATTGCAATATAGATTGACTAGACAACTAAAACAAATGAGAAACAGAAAGATAATTGGCTTTTTTTTTGTCGCTTTTTATTCTGTGGCAGAAATAATTAAAAATTAAAATATATTTGACATAATTTGTTACACAATTGTTTATAAATGACTACCAAGCACATTCAAACAGTTTGCTAAATGTAATATGAAAAACGCTGCAGCAGTGTTGTACATGTATGATCAGGGTTCATACAGTCATGGAAAACATGGGAAAGTCATGGAATTTTGACAGGGTATTTTCAGGCCTGGTAAAGTTTTGGAAAAACAGAAAACTCCACAAAGTTTTGGAAAAGTCATGGAGATTAGTTAGTACAAATATCTGTATACTTGAATTAGGGCTGCGCAATATTGGACAAATCTGACATTACCATATTTTGTATTTCTGTGATGTACACTGTGATGTGAACACAACTTCACTAGATGATTTAACAGGTTTATTTGGATTGATTGGGGGGATTTTGTAGAGGAGTGAATCTCCAATAAAATATAACAAATAAATGACAAGCATAGATAAATAAAATAAAGATTAAAGTGAATTATAGTTGTCAGGTATTCACTGTTCAGGTTCAGATATTGAGTAATCAGCACTGCACAGTCTTCATTATAGATTGTTTAATCTTTATTAAAGTTACAATAGATGTCTTGTGGCCGGATGTTTTAAAATGTGAAATATTGAAATGTTCACACAGTCACAGGCCTTAAAGCAGAGGTGCCCAAAGTAAGGCCCTCGGGCCAAAGTTAGCCCATGGATACCTTTGGTTTGGCCCACCATCCCATCTGGAGAGAGAGGGAGGATAATGGGGAGTTGGTCAGGGCAAATGCCTTTGACAGAGATCCATCATTTCAAATTTAACATAATCTTTAGTTTCTTTATTTAATTGAGCTACAAAAATGATAGTTTCAATTAAATGTTGCAAAGGAATCAAAGTTTTAATGTGTAAATACTGACAGATAGATGACAATGCACAAGACATTGGTGAGCCAATCAGGGCAAAGGCAGGAGTAGCTTGACTAGTGTATTCAGCACTGATCTCCTTTGTATTAAAAACGGCATTGTTTACTGTAGGTTTTTATTATAAGTTCTTATAAAATGTCAAAAAATGATACTGCATCATTACTTAATGTTTTAAAGCAATGTTTTGTTATTTTTAAATATTAGCAAATAAATTGCCTATGACACATTTAATGTAAAACGGTTTGGTATATTTTACCCACAGCCCTCAATCAACTTTGGGTTTTGGCCCTTTATAAGAAAAAGTTTGGGCACCCCTGCCTTAAAGGGACAGTTTACTCAAAGATTAAAATGTACTCATTATTTACTCACACTTCACTTGTTTCAATACTATATCAGTTATTAAATTTATATTCGTTTTGTGTTCATTTAAAGAAAAAGACAACTCTTAAAAGTTTGAAACAAGTGAAGGGTGTCATGAAAACGGTGAGTAATGCTTGGGTGAACTATCTCATTATAAATGCATGCAGATGATCAACCTTTACTCCATTATGATTAAACTCTATATTAACTATAATCTAAACACTGCATGTCCTGCGATGTGACTATTACGGATGCACACATTGTGATATCGATGCTGAAACCATATATTGTGCAGCCCTAACTTAAATATAGGTTAGATGTCTTTACTTCTTTTATGTCCTTGGCCTAAAACTTGCTCTCACATTATTAGTGCTGTGTGATCAAAATCAATTTTACATAGATAAATAATTAATAAATTTGATTTTTTTAATATTATTTATTATTGCATATTATTTTGAAATAATATCTAAATTTGAACGTCATTGTTTTTCTTATTTACCATGTATATGTAGACATTACATGAAACATTACGTCATGAAAATGTGCTTGGAATTTCTGGAAAAGTCATGCAATATTAGTAGTAAAAATGTGTATGAATTCTGAATGATGTTTTACCAAATTTATTTAAATTTAATAAAAGACAAGCAAAATAATGACAGTGGAGTGAAATTTTAGGTGCGCATTTCTGAGATTCACTTCATCCTGTGAATTGATTTTCTTGAGTCTTTTCAGGCACATTTGGTTCCTTTAAATGCAGCTCCATCTAGTGGTGACAGACTGAAATGACGCTCTATATGTTAAAATATCAGAGTTTGGCAATGCTGTGTTGAGTTCTTACACTAAAATGTAGTATTAGTTTAAACAGAAATGTGGAGATAATTTGTGCTCAAATGAAGGCCCGTTACACTGAATATTCTCAAGGGTTTGTTATGATCCGTGACGGTAAATCTTTTGGATAAGCTCAGTCTATAAGGCTCAAATTTCCCACAATTCCATGCGGTTTTATCAGGACCAGCGCACCAGGATTTTGTCGCCATCTTCCACAGAGTAAAACTGAAGCGGCTTCAGATCGTTGTCGATCTCAATCTCTCTGTCAGCCATCTGTAGGACCAAAAATAAAACAACACATCCAGTTTTAGATACTTTCTCTAAACATTGTATTATTTAAGATATAGTCAGCTATAGAGCTGCATGATATTAGATAAATCTGACACTGCGCTATTTTGTAATTCAGCGATAGAAGTATAATTTATCCGATGACTTGAATATCCCTGTTTGGAAAGCATTCATTAATTAAGACTGATTGGATGACTTTATATGGGAGCGCATCTGCATAAAAAATAGTAAACAAATGAAAAACAGATAAATACAGTAGAGCAAAGATAAAAATGAAATAAACGATGCTTTTATGGTTTTATCAGTATCCGAGTACAGACATTTAATAAATAAATCTAAAATAGCACTATATTCTTCACTTTATCAATGATTAAATCACTGTTAAAGCTACAAGTATGATCATTTCTTGTGCCTAAATGGTTTAAATCAGCTTGAAGTGTGTTGAAAAAACAAGCAAATGAACATCTTTTATTCTATTAGGGTTAAACATTGCAAGGACTCCACTAATCTCATGTGTCCTCAACTGTTCATTATTAATTATTAATTTCACACATTTACAGATAGCGATGCTGATATGATATATTATGCAGCCATAGTTAACTATAATGTTTTAAATATAATCGTAAATGAATGATTATCACTATCATGTTTGGTGTGAACGGGCCTGTAGCCTTGTGTCCAATATGACACCTGGCAAAAACACACCTAATCAATCTCATCTTTAAACATTAAAAATCTGTTAAATTTCATACTATTTATTCTTCCTCCATGTATCCCACTCCTCTTGGCACTGAAAATGTAAGCGTTGATGAAATGTCTGATCTAGATGCCGCTGTTAAATGCCATGAAGCTGAAGTGCAGTGTTCCTGAAGACACGCTCTGTGATCATTATCAGTGTTTTTACCTTGGCGCAGGTGTAGGTGAGTTTTAACTCCACTCCTGGTAATTTGAGCAGCCGGTGTAAAAGTCCCTTCACCTTCTGAACAATCATCGACTCTAAAAACAACACAAAACACAGACAGTGTCTTAAGTTAGGGATAGTCTACATCCAGCTCATTATGAAAGAATAAAGCCCAACAGGTTTATCAGCAGCTGTTTTATAAGACTGAATTGTTTACAGGTTTGTGATAACAAGCAGCTGGATGTACTTTATCCTGGTTATTACACGGCTGCTGGTCACAACACTGAACAATTAGACACAAAACATCAATCTGAGCTGTGATAATTTACTAACTCATTAATTAAATGTAAAGCTTGCAGAAAAGAAATTGCCACTAACCTGCTTATTTTTTTTAAATATTATTATTCAGTCAATAAAATGGCACTAAACAGTTAAGAACAGCAAAGTAGGGCTGGGCCGAAACGATATTGTATCGAATCACAATAAAATTTATGTCAATAACAATGATGAGCTCTGGACCTTTTCACTCTATATTGATCTAAGAGCCAATCACACAGCAGAAATGTGCAACAATAGGAATCTAAAAGCATGTTGATATTAGAGAAGTACCGAATATTCTGCCACTGAAAATTTATTGGCTGAAAATGTTATGCCATTTAATAGACCCTCTAATTTTTTTGGCTTCAGTCATTGTTGGAGTACTCTCTTAAATCTGGAAGCATTGACAACTTTTATCGAAATATATATCATTATCATTTAATATGGAAATTAATTATCGAGATTGCATTTTTGCCATATCGCCCAGCCGTACAGCAAAGTGACGGATATAAATATATTCACTAATAGACAAGATAATTCATAGTACCTGGAAGAGCCTGTAATATTATTATTATTATTATTATTATTATTATTATTATTATAACTATAATCATTTGTTATTGGTGAATTACATACCCTGTAATGTCATAAATCAAGTCAGAAACAAGTATTTAAGAGAACCATGTAATATTGTGATTTACCTGGCAGCTTCTTCTCAATGGGCTTCCTCTCCAAATCTTCTGGACAAACAAACGTTAAGGCTGAAATGGAAGCAGAAATGTTGAGATGAGACCATGTTTTAATGTTATCAGTGGTCCTTATAGATTTCATGATGGCGATTTCATACTTAATAATTGATTTTTTAGAGCAAATGGTTTCTGTTCTCTTAGCTCGTCCTCATCTAGAGCGCCGTACTCTAAAACAAACAAAACAAAGACATCAGTTTGGTTTAAACAGAAAAAACTAATTTGTCATCAAGAATGCATAACAAAAATAGTGTTAGGGGCCGATTACAACAAACATGCTTTTCTGTTCTGAAACCTTTTTTACTTTAGAAAAGAGCAGTGCACTGCACTTTTTATGTTGCTAGGCAACCACTGTTCCAATGGTCTTTATGATAGAGAGCATGACATTGAGTGCTTTTTCAGTTTGTTGAACTTTTGCAGAGCGCTCTGTCCAAAATGTAAGGAACTACCTTATTTTTTACTTTAGTAAAAAGTGCACTGTGCTTTTTATGTTGCTAGGTAACCACTGTATCAATGGTCTTGGTGCTGGAGTGCATGACCAATGTTTAATTATTATTATTATTTTTTAAATTTTTTAGACTGCATGCGCACAGATGGCTAAAAACATAATGGCTAATTATGATTGCTAAAACACAATAAACCGTTTACAGACATGAAACATCAATAGAAAACCATTTTAAAAAGGCACTTCTCATTGCAAAAAATGTGTTTGCTGTGATCGAGGCCTTAAACAACCAATAAAATCATTCAAAATGGAAACAAAACAGTCATAAGCTCAAGGCACTCAAAGTAAAAGTTACAAAGCCTTCATTAAAATAGCTATTGTTTTTTAAATAAATAAATACAACAGTAGCCATGTTAATGAAGACTTTTTAACTTTGTCACGTACTTTTCGAGTGCCTAGGACTTTTGTTTATCATTATGAATCCCTTATTAAAAAAGCACAGACAATTAATTACCCCCTGAAGCACTTTGCGTTTGATTTTGGATTTATATATTAAATATGTAATTAGCCAATGGGATTCCACTGGGGGTGGAGTTTTCCAGCAGAGTTTAAACAGAGCCTCACTTTGGATGAGCGTGAGGTATCGCGGGTGTTCAGTCATGAAGTCTGTATTCGGGTTGTTTTTCTCTGCTTCTTGGTGACCTCCAGCCCGCAGCCATGCAGATCCAAACATCTTACAGTAATCCAGCTCCGCACCCCTCCGCTCATCTGACAAAATCTGAGAACAACACCTTATTAATCATATCAGACAGGCATCTCAAGAGGTTTAATGTGGAGTGTGGAATATAAGCTGCGTCCCAAATGACACACTATACACTAGTATAGCTACGCCTCTTCCGTTACGTACACGAAGCTGCGGCCGTTGAGTGCGTGAAGTGTCCATCATTACACACTTCATATTACCAGTGGAATGAGTGCATCATCCGGGTAATTAAAGTGCACTTATTATTGTTAGAGTTTTCAGTGTGAACGCACTACATACGCTATTTATACTACAAAATGGCGTAGAAAAGTGCACAAGTATGCGATTTGGAACGCAGCTATAGTTGATCAGCAGCGCAGTTCACAAACATAATAGCTGAACATTTAATTCTACATTTTTATTTGATGAGCAGTACTAGAGCTGCACAGTATATTGTTGCAGCATCACTAGCTTTGCTTCCATTCACTTATTTTTATGCTCATTTTGGATTATTGCATAAAAATGCCTAATGGAAATGCCAAGATTCACATATATTTTGAAAATGCGCATAAAAAACTGAGCACATTAAAAAAGGAACATAAAGTACATGTCCATATGTATTTACATATGTTTATTTATTTCTAATTATTTGCTGGCATGGGAGGGATTTGGGGTTTTGTTCTTTAAAATGTGAAAAACCTTTAAATATTTTTTTTTTTTAAAAGGCACATAAACTATGATGTAAACACGTTTAGTGAGTAAAGTCTGCGCCTGTGCTTCATCAATTGACGTGATGTGCTTTAGTTTTTGCCAGACGCTGATCAGATATAAGTGTGTGTGTAAGGGGTATTTGCATCATTAATGTTGGTCTGCAGCTCTCCATGTCTCCAGCTCTCCATTGCTGCAGATCTGAAATGTTGTTGTGCTGATTATAGACGGCCTCAGCCCTCCGTCAGTCCGTCATCACAGTGCTTCAGTATTATTATTCTTCTGTTATTACTCCCTCCAGAACTGTCTTGAGCATCAATCTGCACTCATGACTCCAAAAGCCACCGCATTCAACGCGTTCATTGCGTTTGGTCTTCGTCTTCTGAGGTGCAGCTCATTTATTAGAGGAGAACAAACACCACAGTTGAGAATCCCAACAGCGCATCAAACTACACTCCTCTCAGTGATATCTGTTCACGATTATCAGCAAGAGATGATTTTGACCTCGATGGTTTCACATTGGAGGGAAATGCTGCATAATTTGCAAATCTTGTAAGTCATATTCCAGTTTTGTGGATAAATTTAATTAGCATCTCTGGATGGAAACATAGCTACTATCACAATGTGTGCATCTGCAATAATCTACAGTAGCCACGACCACTCTGACTGGCAGAGTTGCATTATAAATGGGACGCTATTGGTAGAGTTGGGCAATGTCGACCAATTTAGCATCATACAATGTCTAATGTGAAGCATCGTGATGGACGATGGCATCATCGTCATAGGTGGCTGTGAATTAATTATTTATAAATTAATTAATTAATGACAAATAATTATTTGTAGCCTCCCGTTTTAACTACCTGACCTGCATGGTCTTTGTTTTACCCATAACCAAATAATCAATGAAGATGAGTTACTCACAAATGACCACCTGTCAATCACTTTTTCCGAGGGACTCTGGCATGAATAGACAGAGTGATCTGTGTCGTTATAATGGCGTCCACAAACTTGGTCGGTAAAAAAGGTGCACAAACCAACAGGAACCAACCAACAGTGTCTGAGGTTTGCGCTAACATTACTGAGTACAAGCGTGAAATCGAAAGATTAAAGCAGTGTACTGATGCTGAGACAAGAGTCGTTAGATAGAGAAAAGATTAATTAAAGATCACGTTTAACAACTATAGTGAGACGCCATCCAGCGGGACATCCTTGACAAACTGCCCGACGTGCACTGCTCTCTGGGGTTTTGTGCTCAAAGCACCCGCTGACTGCTTGGAGCTGAGATGTCCGCATATGCTAGAGCGCATGACAGAGTGTGTGTGTGGTCACGTAATGTATGTTTTCACCACCGAGGGTTGTTCAGAACTGCTAGATGAAGCGTGTGTGTGTGTGTGTATGTGGATTGTTTTCGTTCTAAAATGCCATTTTAAAACCAAGACGTATCAGTGTAAACGGGTCCTCAGTGTTTATTTTTCGTGAGCTGGTTGCTGCTGCGACGTGGGCGGGGTAGGGATTTGCGATGCCGGTATTGTGATGTCTATCGGCGATGGATGATCTTTTATCGACCCAACTGTAGCTATTGCCAATTTTTGAAAAGAGGGAGGAACTACTCTTTGCCCCGCCCTGTTTTCTTGTTTAAGTTGAGATTACGTCAAACATCAAATAGAAAATGCCCACTTCTAAGCACTTCACAGGATTGTTTAAGAAGGAAACGCTGCCCTCACCTGTCTCATGTCGAGCAGCTCTAGTTGACCCAGTCGTGCGATCATTATTTGTCGCGCCGTCTCCAGGTTTTTCTCTTTGTGCAGGAGTGGGTTCCTCCTGCAGGATAAATAAACCAGAGACGGCAGCTTCTCCAGCTCATTCACCACACGCCACTACACACACACGCGCACACACACACACACACATTAAACTAGCAAACTAATAAAAATTACTAACAAATTTAATACCATGTTCACTAGAATTAAAGTACCAAATCTAATAATAACATGACTAAAATAATAACAACTATAAATGAGGCTGTGCAATATGACAATATATATCATGTGGACAAAAAAAAAGTCTATAAATTCATATTATGCTTTATGGTTTATACTGTGGTTTTGTAAAATACAATGGTAATAATTTCATAATTTATATGAGCGCAATATTACACTCCATAAAAGAGATGCAGACAGAAATATGAAAAACAGCATCGTGAGAAAGTTGCAACCTTGAAAGTACGTTTTGTGTATAATATTTAATTTATATTTATATTCCTACAATCCTAATAAATTAATTAGCGTTGAAGTCCGAAATTAAGGGAGAAATATGAGCACATATGAGTGAGTGGGTTTTCGAACATCTACTTTAAAATGTAAAAATAAAAACAAGGAGAGAGAAATAGTTCTTTCCATGTGGGCTATTTATATAAACTATTTATAGATTGAATTTACAGAAAAAGGTAGTATATTTTGATGTATATTGTTATCAGGATATGAGATGATTTATGTCGTGATTTGAGATTTTACAACTATAAATGCATCTTAACGATAATAAATAACCAGATTCACTAATATTCACCTCTGATATGTTGTTGTCATCTAGTAATAGTTCCTTCAAGGCAGGAAAGTGTGTCGTCTTGTTGCCTTCACAGCATACAAATATTATTTAACTATTTTTATACATAAACACACACACATACAAATATAAAGATGCAGATTTGTGATTGTAAATAAATATACCTGCTGAAACATCACTGAACTGAATCCCTGATAAACTGGTGCTTGACAGATTCAACCTCTCCAACCTGAACACACAAACATTAGTTTTATTCACTTCACAGTTATGATGTTTGGGACTTTTCTTGCCATTATGTATTTATTGATTTATTTTTACCGGGGTAAATGTGAGATTTCCAGTACCGTCTCCTGGGCTATTTGGTTATTGGACAGATCCAGAACTGTTAAAGTCTGCAGCACGTGTTCTGGTCTGAATAAAGGAGAGTTAGTTGTTTCTATCATGCATCTGATACTCATGTTCTGTGATATGAATGTTGTTATGTAGTGACATACCTCAATAATTCTGTGATGTTGTTGTCAGCCAGATAAAGTTCCTCTACCTGCTGCCACATGGGGGCGCAATGAAGAACCTGACCAAAATAGATCAATTACTACTGTATTCTCATGCACAACTAGTCAAAAGTTTAGAATAAATGCACTTTTCTGCTCACTAAATTAGCATTTTTTTCAATGTCAATGTTATTACAACTTGCAAAGCAGTACAACTAACATCAATAGTAATCAGAAATGTTTCTTTCTATAAGCAAATATGCTCATAAATATGCATATTCAAACGTCTTCTGAAGAATCATGGAATAATTAAATGCACATTAAATATACAGGGAGTGCAGAATTATTAGGCAAATGAGTGTTTTGACCACATCCTCCTCTTTCTGCATGTTGTCTTCCTCCAAGCTGTATCGGCTGGAAAGCTACTACCAATGAAGCATATTAGGTGATGTGCATCTCTGTAATGAGAAGGGCTGTGGTGTAATGACATCAACACCCTATATCAGGTGTGCAGAATTATTAGGCAACTTCCTTTCCTTTGGAAAAATGGGTCAAAAGAAGGACTTGACAGGCTCCGAGAAGTCAAAAATAGTGAGATATCTTGCAGAGGGATGCAGCACTCTTAAAACTGCCAAGCTTCTGAAGCGTGATCATCCAACAATCAAGCGCTTCATTCACAATAGTCAACAGGGTCGCAAGAAGCGTGTGGAGAAACCAAAATAACTGCCCATGAACTGAGAAAAGTCAAGCTGCAGCTACCAAGATGCCACTCGCTACCAGTTTTGCCATATTTCAGAGCTGCAACATCACTGGAGTGCCCAAAAGCACAAGGTGTGCAATACTCAGAGACACGGCCAAGGTAAGAAAGCTGAAAAACCACCACCACTGAACAACACACACAAGCTGAAACGTCAAGACTGGGCCAAGAAATATCTCCAGACTGATTTTTCTCAGGTTTTCTGGACTGATGAGATGAGAGTGAGTCTTGATGGGCCAGATGGATGGGCCCGTGGCTGGATCGGTAAAGGGCAGAGAGCTCCATCCCACTCAGACGCCAGCAAGGTGGAGGTGGAGTACTGGTTTGGGCTGGTATCATCAAAGATGAGCTTGTGGGGCCTTTTCGGGTTGAGGATGGAGTCAAGCTCAACTCCCAGTCCTACTGCCAGTTTCTGGAAGACACCTTCTTCAAGCAGTGCTACAGGAAGAAGTCTGCATCCTTCAAGAAAAACATGATCTTCATGCAGGACAATGCTCCATCATAGCGTCCAAGTACTCCACAGCGTGGCTGGCAAGAAAGGGTCTAAAAGAAGAACAACTAATGACATGGCCTCCTTGTTCACCTGACCTGAACCCCATAGAGAACCTGTGGTCCATCATCAGATGTGAGATTTACAAGGAGGGAAAACAGTACACCTCTCTGAATAGTGTCGGGGAGGCTGTGGTTGCTGCTGCACGCAATGTTGATGGTGAACAGATCAAAACACTGACAGAACCCATGGATGGCAGGCTTTTGAGTGTCCTTGCAGAGAAAGGTGGCTATATTGGTCACTGATGTGTTTTTGTTGTGTTTTTGAATGTCAGAAATGTATATTTGTGAATGTTCAGATGTTATATTGGTTTCACTGGTGAAAATAAATCATTGAAATGGGGATATATTTGTTTTTTGTTAAGTTGCCTAATAATTCTGCACAGTAATAGTCACCTGCACACACAGATATCCTCCTAAAATAGCTCAAACTAAAAACTACTTCCAGAAATCTTCAGCTTTGATATTAATGAGTGTTTTGGGTTCATTGAGAACATGGTTGTTGTTCAATAATAAAATTAATCCTCAAAAATACAACTTGCCTAATAACTCTGCACTCCCTGTACAGACAGAGAAAACTGATGTTTTAAATTGTAATATTATTTACAATTTTCTCTTTTTTTGTGCATTTTTGAATTAAACAAACGCAGTAAATATATTAATATTACATTTTCCAAACCTTTGTGTAGTAGTGCAGTATCTAAGTGCATAATATTAAGTATAAAGTAATCTAGTTGACCAGACAATCAGCACAAATATGTACATGTTACATTGAGTTTGGGTTGATTTAATTCAGTCTTTCCTGTTCACGCTGTACATCTTACCTGTGTCCAGGTGAGCGCGCAGCTGTTGACTGAAAGGACCCTCAGACGAGAGAAGGCGGAGCTTAAAGTGTGAGGGTCGCTGGAGATGCTCAACCTGTTGTGACTGCAGAGAGATTGTACAGGGGTACATAAAGCACTTTCAGCACTCTATTCAGACACTTGTTATGAGATTTAAATACAAGCAGGAATTAGGGAGGTCACGATTATGACATTTGGTTGACCATTAATTGACCATTAATTTCGATTATGCAATTATTTGTCTGTTTTAGGGCTATAATATTATAGTGAATATATTTAAATCTATGTGTGCATATTCGATGACTGACCTGAGATGCAGCTCCCGCAGGGACTCCAGCTGCTTCGTAATGGCCGCCAGCACTTCCCATGAGCTCAGCAGGTTTCCAGAAAGATCCAGAGACTGAACGACTGAGAGACACTGTTAAAGGTGCTGTATGTACAAGTTTGACTCCTCTTTATGTTAGCTGATATTTAAGAAACATGCTAGGTGAACATACTTGTTCATCTGAAAAGCAATGCTACAGTCAGTAATTCTGATTATTAAAAATATAGTTATAAAAATACACACGGGGTGTTTTTTTAATTAGCAAATAATATACAAATATAACACATGTAAACATTAGATGATCAGCTTAAATGTAAAATGTGCAACGAGTAACCCGAGTTCGAATCCCGACTTGTACAAGCATGCAGAAATTGTGACTTACAGTAATGTCTTTTATTAATGTTTTTTTTTCTTTGTGACATTTATTGACAAAGAGTTCATTTGGACGTCAGACCAATGTTAAAACCAAACACAGAGCAACAAAATAACACATTTTAAATGACTGTAATTACTTTATCCTGGATTTGACCCCAATATGTCTGCATGCCAGTCAGGAACACTGACCACTCCACTATTAATGTCCTGAACGGTCTATTTGGATGTTCTCAGTGAAGGATACATGGTGTGGTGTTTCTGATCTCGTTCTCTGGGCCTGGAGCTGAAACTTCACATCTCCTCAGACCGACTTCTGTCAGGTTCTCCACACTGTGACCGCACAAACAAAATTACAAATCACTGCTTAATAGCAGAATTAATCCTATAGATATTATGATTACACGTGCCAAAATACGCAGTTTTATTAAAAAATTTTTTTTAATATATATATAAAAAAAAAGCTTCAGTTATGCCAGCCGGTTTATTCCTAACAACTCTATATTTTAATTGCATATATATATATTTTTTTTTTAATTCGATTATATTTTTATTTATATTTTAATTACATTTTATGTTACATTTGAGAGCAAAATCATTAGTCCTTCTGTAAAATATTTATTCTTTTCCAATTTTTTAAATTGATATTAAGGAAATTTCTCTCAGTATTTCCTCTAATATTTGTTCTTCTGGAGAAAGTCTTATTTGTTTTATTTCGGCTAAAATAAAAGCTGTTATTAATTGTTTTAAACCCATTTTAAGGTCAATATTATTAGCCCCCTTCAGCAATATTAGTGTTGGATTGTCTCCAGAACAAACCACTGTTATACAATGACTTGCCTAATTACCCTAACTTTACCCTAATTACCCTAGTGAAGCCTTTAAATGTCACAGTAAGCTGAATACTAGTGTCTTGGAGAATATCTAGTCTAATATTATGTGCTGTCATCATGGCGAAGATAAAATAACTCAGTTATTAGGAATTAGTTTATTAAAACTATTATGTTTATACTACAACAGATTTAGATATGTATATTTAGATGTTACTTAACCTATCATCAAAGTAATTTGAGATAACTACAATGTAATTTGATGTACAAATGTTTCCCCTCAAAGAAATAAGGATGGCAGTACCTTTTATTTATTTATTTATTTATTCACTTTGTATTGTTTTTCTTATTTTATTTTAAAATTGTTATTTCATAATTTTTTTAATGTATTCCCTCATCTGCAAGTGGTTAAATTGTTGGGGAAGGGGTTGTTCTAGAAAAAAAAAGAATATATTGAAAAAATAAAAAGTAAAAAAACAAAAACAAACAACTATTATGATTAGAAATGTGCTGGAAAAAATCTCTCCGTTAAACAGAAATTGGAGAAAAAATATAAAAGATTTCCAATTTAACAAAAGGACGAATAATTCTGACTTCATCTGTGATACACCATATCGCAGTCTTAGTTTAGAATATAGTTTGACATTTAAAGAGGATCAAAACATTGTTAGGACAGCTTTGATGAAAGGCATTGATCCACTTCAGATGTGGACTACTGTAGATGTAAAAACCAGTGCTGTAATGGTGAGTTGAAGTTCACCTCTGTTTCTTCTTGACTTTCTCAAAGCCGACCATGACGACAGTTTTGCTGGAGATCTTCAGCTCTTCTGCTGTCACCTCCTCTATCTCCACCTCATAGCGCTGCTTCAGAGCCGTCAAATAATCCACACCAAAACTGGCCTTTTGTGGCCTCACAAAAGAGCCGCCCGTTGGGTGCCTGACCACAATAACAAAAACAAAAAAAGTCATTAACTGACATTGTATGCCAACTACACTAGATGATGCACCGCAACACACGATAAAAGCTATTGATTCCATGTTAGAAGGAGTTTTTGTCCTAACCCTCTGCGACAGTGATGTGTGAAATTTCTATTTTAGAAATGTCACAGCAGAACAACAGCATAAACTGTTGTGACAATGATCGCCTCAGGTACTGATTATGTGCTTTATCCAGTGTTAAATGCTCCCAATGTGAGTTTAAATGCCAATGTACGTGACATTTATTGCCATGCTGACAGCAGCAGCAGATAGTTCACCTCAGATCTGGAGAATAAAATAACTAGCAGACGCTTTGAAAATCAACGTCAGAACTGAGATTCAGTGCAAACCAACAACATCAGTCACTCAGTAATATGTGTTATAAGTTTAACCCTTGTGTACTGTTCAAATGACTAATCTTTCGTTATGTTGGTGGCTGTTTTTACCCCATCGACTGCCATATAAGCATATAGCCATGACACTATAGGTGCGTCCCAAACCGCATACTTATGCACTATTCTACGCCATTTTGTAGTATAAATAGTGCAAGTAGTGCGTTCACACTGAAAACTCTAATAATAATAATAAGTGCACTTTAATTACCCGGATGATGCACTCATTCCACCGGTAAACAGAAGTGTGTAATGATGGACACTTCACACACTCAACGACCGCAGCTTTGCTCACGTAACGGAAGGGGCGGAACTATCAGGCGCACATGATGGATTACTTTATTTATTTTGGACTGTGAAAGCAAAATTCTCCTATTTTGGTCATTTATTTCACTAATTTGGTAACTGTCAAATGTCATCAGGGAAACGGTTTGAACTTCCGCTTAGTAAAAAAGCCATAAGTGTTCCATTTGGGACAACACTACATACATATACTATACTGTTGAGTGTGTAAGTGCTTAAGTACATAGTGCACAAGTGCATAGTGCGTCATTTAGGACGCAGCTTATATTACCATGCATACTACTTCATACTAGATGTACTACTTCCTCATTAATGGACCGTTATGTTGCTTAGTTACGAGCCCTGCCAATCATCCTGACACATCATCCACGTTGCTGTCATGTTTAATTTCCTACAATATTGTAGATTCATCAGCAGCAGGTTAATCTGCCTTTCACGAGTCTGTCATGTGGAGAAATCTCCTCAGGTGTTTGGATATTTCTGCATTCAGAAGTTAATGTCCAAACATGTCTTTATAGAAGTTCACATTGTTGTTACAGATGAAATATAACATGGTAAACATGACTTAAACATGTTCCAGTTGGCTAGATATTAATAGGGTATATGTCGAACGTCACCTGACCAAACCGGATCCCTAGGTAGAACACTTCCGCTCATCGCCGTTTCATATGGGCCATCGGTTTGTTATTGAAAGTAGTAAGTAGTGTTTTATACGTTATATAATAGGTATATACTCAACTTTCGTGTTTTAGTCAACCTGGGTAGAACACTTCCAGTTTTTTCCAGTTTAATATGGTGTTGTTTGATACAAGACGCCTCCAGGAACTACCAAAGTGAAGTATCACAGATATCCACGACTTACTACTTTCAATAACACGCCGATAGCGCATATGAAACGGCGATGAGCGGAAGTGTTCTACCCAGGGATCCCGATTGGTCACGTGACGTCCGACATATACCCTATTAAGTCATTCAAACATCTATACCAAAGACTCTCTACTTGATGGTTGGTCTCCTGTGTCTGCCATGTTTGTAGTTTGTTTACACTTTTTTTTACTTGAGATTGTAGCTCTAATCAAATTCATGTCCAACACACAGTGTATTGTGGGTAATATAAGCAGTTAAGAGTAGGGATGGCTGACGTGAAACTGACGTTTCGACACAGTGTCGAGATCCAGAAGCGCAATTGTTTCGAAACACTGCACCGATCCAAAACACCTATGTCACATGACTAAAGTGTTTCAAACCACCAGGTCATGTGACTAGTGTTTCGAAACACCTGGTCACGTGACTTAAGTGATTCAAAGCATCGATCAGTTCAGAAGTGCTTCGAGACCTGGTGAATCCCCATTTGACTGACAGGGTCAGAATAAACTTCTGTCTCATATGGCCTGGTGGACCGTGCATGTGCATGTTCCTACTGTGCTTCAAACGACTTTTGGGTTCGAATCCTGACTTGTACAAACGCTCCGAAATTAGTTTTATGTATTTTAATCATGTTACTGTTTTATGGTGTAGTTTGGAAAGGATACAGCTGCAGATACGCCATCGATATAGCATCATTTTTGTAACACTGTATAATAATAATTAATATATATTTACAGTACTGTGATGATTGGGTTTAGGGTAAACATTAATAACATACAATAAATAGTCAATTTTATGAAAAATATAAATAATTATTGTTAACTTCTGGCCACAGCCGTATGATCTTGCAACAACCCTGCTTTATGACCAAAACAAGACATATTTAACCACAAAGTGTTTATTCGGATGACAGACCAATGTTGAAACCAAACGACACAAGAACAGAGCAACTCAAACTGATATTAAAGCATTTCAAAATGATTGTAACAGCCTGGATTCAAACCCACTATACCTGCGTGGTAGTCAGGAACCCTAACGCTCCACTAAATTGCTTGAAGATCTCACTTTACAAAGTGGGGTTTAACACCTTAATTTGCTCAACTGGTTCTTTGCTGAAGCTGTTCCAGTGCAATACATAGAAAATGACCACTAGATGTCACCATAGAGTGAGGTTTTGAAACGTTTAGAAGCTTCGACACATTTGCTTCGACTGTTTCAGTGTTTCATGAAGCCTCGCTTTGCCCACCACTAATTAAAAGTACAGACGCTTCTACACGTTGAGTTTCTACCAGAAAGAGTAGAGCATCCGGGAACCTTTGGCGTACTCAACATCAGTGTTGCGTAAGTTACTTTAAAAAAGTAATTAATTACTAATTACTAATTACTTAATCAATATTGTATTTAAAATACTTTTTTAATTACTGTGTCTGAAAAGTAACTTAATTACTCAATAAGTAACTTAACTAAATACTTGAAATCCCTATAAACCTTGAGTGGACAAATAATAAATATTTAACTCTGTAAATAATAAATACTTAGATAAAACATACGAGTCAAACATGAAATAGTTTAGCCTTTTAGTTTTCTGAATCATCTTTATTATATTCTATTTTTTAAAAAATCTATAATAAGTACATGCATAATGTTTAGTATGCAATGTAACCTTCTTAAATATTATTCTGCATATCTATCGATCAGGCAGGATCATGCAATCTCTACAAAAACAGCATTATTTTTGGCGGTATTAGAATGAAAGCTCGTGCAGTATGATCGGAAGTGGACAAAAGGCTTCAGATTTATACGGCATGTTTTTGAACTGGATTGTGTCTCTCTTGTTTACCTGTGATCCGATCGAGCAAAAGGTGTCTTATTACTCTGTAAACAGAGCAGCATCAGTCATGTTTAATTCGCCGACTCCCTCTGTCACATGCGTATCCTAGCCTTTCTCATAGTAATCTTCATAGCCCATGTAAGGTGCGCGATAGCCTTGAAAAAGCCACGCGCTACAGCACGCAGGCACGCAATGAGGAAAAATAAATTGATTAATACTGTAATGTTCTTGTCTGGGAATATTTTTCATTTTCCGACAGAAGTCCGACATCTTCCGCTTTATGACTAGCAGCAAACTGGTGCGCGGCGCTATCACATGCATCTGCACTACGATGATTTTAAAGCGCCAGAGTTTACTTTTACCTTTAGAAAATAAATTTTTAATTATTTTACAATGTAACGCAGGTACATTATAAGTAACTGTAATTAAAATACCTAAAAATGAACCGTAATTAGTTACTTTACTTTTTCAGTGGAAAAGTAATTTAATTACAGTAACGCGTTACTTAGTAACGCATTACACCCAACACTGCTCAACATACTACAGTATGTGAATTTGAACGCAGCATGAGTGATTTTCGCCGATTTGCCTATGATTTCTGGCTTCTGTCTGCAATTTCACAAAACCTGACAGAAGGCTAAAATCATGCAGTGTGAACTAGCCATAATCTGATGTGTTAATATATCCAGCAATAAGGAGACTTTAGAGCACCTGCAGGTGAAATATCGCACTCCTTCATGACTGCCATCATGCTTTCCTCTCTCTGGATGATCCCACTCCACTCCCAACCACACACCTGAAGACAAACACCAAACTGAAGTGAGTTGCAGAAAGCAGCGTTAAAGGAACAAACAAAATAATAATAATAATAATAATAATAATAATAGTAATAGTGTTTTATTGATAACTTACCAAATATAGTTGTAATTTAATGATATAATCTTGTAATTATTATAATTATTAGAGGTGTTATCATGTTAATGTAATGTAATCTAAACTAAAAACTGGACTAACACTGTTTCAATTCACTATAATCTTCTATGTGAAGCTGCTTTGACACAATCTACATTGTAAAAGCGCTAGAGAAATAAAGGTGAATTGAATTGATCGTGTTAATATATTACATATTTTATACAAATCTAAAATGCTTTGGCAATACTGTACAAAATATCATGCCAATTAAAGAAAACTGAAAGTAGAGTATATATAAAGACTGACACCTTTTGTGAATGAACACAAACCTGCAGTGGGAGGAACTGGACCGACATAGCGGACGGTTCCTCTTTCTCCATCACAACACACACGTCTGCCCACAGCCTCCTCCAACATCATCAACACACTGCTTAAACACTGACACAATGACGAGATATTAATAAACATGCTGATCTAAGAGCCTTAGTTTAATGAAAGCAAAGTGCAACGGATAAAGTTGGTTTTATATTTGCACATTCAATCAGTGACAATCTGTGACCTGCTCCCTATAGTGTTTACCATGGTACTTTAAATATACGGCTTGAAATCACACGCAAGTATGACTTCAAAATAACATTAACACTAATTATTTGACTGTGAACAATGTTGTCCTTTGATAGTCATTGACGGATAATATGATTTCAGTATTTAGAGTTTGCCAATATTACTTTTCTGAAATATTATTATTATTATTATTAAGGAGAAAGAATGAATGTGTGAATATAAAACCAACTTTATTAACTTTACTTTAAGAAATTAGAGTACAAGAATTCACATTAAATAATTATGAGACATTGTTTATCATCTTGGAATTAACAGGTCCTATGTGACATGTTCAAAATGTCAGAATTTACATGGTGACATGGTAAGAATTTACAACAAGGTTTCATTAGTTAATATATTTACTAACATGAACTAAGAACGAACAATGCAACATATTGCAACGTTTACTAATGCATAAATGTTCAGTCAAATCAACTGTTGTGCTCCATAACATTACTTAACATACTGAGAGTTAAGGATGATCAACTTTATTTTCAGTAGCTAACGTTAACAAAGATTAATAAATGCTCTAATAAGTGTATTTTTCATTATTTGTGTTAGTAAACTATAATTATACCTAATTATAAAAATGATACCGTCAAATGCCACATTGCTGTTTTGACAATTTATCATGTCATGTTAAACAAAAATACCTCAAATCTACTCAGAAAATGAATATTGAACCTCCTAATTCCTAAAGCAGTGGTTTTATTCCTCTATTTTCACTACGAGACTAGATTAGTGACGCCTGCGATTACATACTCGTGTTTGTAGATATTAGATTAGCATTTGTCAAAATGGTCACACTTTAAGGTTTCATTATTAGTTAACGTATTTACTAACATCCATTTAAGAATGAACTATTAATTCATCATATTTCAACATTTACTAACGCATAAATGTAAATTATTAGTCAAATCCACTGTTGTGCTCCTTTACACTGGTTAACGCACTGTGAGTTAAAAATAATCGACTTTATTTTCAGTAGCTAACGTTAAAGATTAATAAATGCTCTAATAAGTGTATATTTTATTATTTGTATTAGTAATTTTTAATTATACCTATTTTAATTATAATCATTTTATAATTATACCTAATTATAAAAATGATACAGTCAAAATGAGTCCCACATTGCTGTTTTGACAATTTATATACACTATGTCACATGGTAAACATAGTTACCTCAAATCTACTCAGAAAATGAATATTGAAGCTCATAATTCCTAAAGCAGTGATTTTATTCCTCTATTTTCACTACAGAGACTAGATTAGTGACGTCTGCGATTACATACTCGTGTTTGTAGATACTAGATTAGCATTTGGGGGCCACGGTGGTGTAGTGAGTAGCACGTTCGCCTCACAGCAAGAAGGTCGCTGGTTCGAGCTCCGGCTGGGTCAGTTGGTATTTCTGTGTGGAGTCTGCATGTTCTCCCCGTGGTTGCGTGGGTTTCCTCCGGGTGCTCCGGTTTCCCCCACAGTCCAAACACATGTGGTACAGGTGAATTGAGTAAGCTAAATTGTCCGTAGTGTATGAGTGTGAATGAGAATGTGTGGATGTTTCCCAGAGATGGGTTGTGGCTGGAAGAGCATCCGCTGCGAAAAACAAATGCTGGATAAGTTGGCGGTTCATTCCGCTGTGGCAACCCCAGATTAATAAAGGGACTAAGCCGAAAAGAAAATGAATGATAGAATGAGATTAGCATTTGTCAAAATGCTCACACTTTGAGGTTTCATTAGTTAATGTATTTACTAACATCAACTAAGAATAACTAATTCATCATATTTACGAATGCATAATAAATGTAAATTATTAGTCAAATCCACTGTTGTGCTCCTTTACATTAGTTAACGCACTGTTAGTTAATAATAATCAACTTTATTTTTAGTAGCTAACATTAACCATTGAATAAACACAGTAATAAATGTATCTCTCATTATTTCTTCATGTCAGTAAATAAACAATGGAACATTTATTATAAAATCATACTATTAATTTGAATCCCACATTCTTGTTTAGACCATTTATATACGTCATGTCACGTACTAAACATAAACACCTCAAATCTACTCAGAAAATGAATATTGAAGCTCATAATTCCTAAAGCAGTGATTTTATTCCTCTATTTTCACTACAGAGACTAGATTTGTGACGCCTGTGATTACATACTCGTGTTTGTAGATATTAGATTAGCATTTGTCAAAATGCTCAGCCTCTAAGGTTTCATTAGTTAATGTGTTTACTAACATCAAGAATGAACAATTCATTCATCATATTTACGAATGCATAATAAATATAAACTATTAGTCAAATCCACAGATGTGCTCCTTAACATTAGTTAATGCACTGAGTTAAGGATGATCGACTTTATTTTCAGTAGGTAACGTTACCACAGATGAATAAACACCGTAATAAATGTATCTCTCATTATTTGTTCATGTTAGTGAATAAATAATCGGCAGCGATACCGTTACATTCGTAATGTCACGTGTTAAACATATATATACCTCAAATCTACTCAGAAAATAAATATTGAACCTCATAATTCCTAAAGTATAGCTTAAATATAGCATAACTCCTGAAATAGAGCTTTATTCCTCTATTTTCCCAATAGATATTAGATTAGTGACGTCTGCGATTACACACTCGTGTTTGTATATATTAGATTAGCCTTATAAAGCATCTCCTATACAAGTAAATAAGCAGAAAATGTGAATTAGAAGCGGTGACTTACATGTTAAACAATAATAACAGAATGAAAACATCCCCGCATCATTCTCACCTGCAGAACCGGCAACCGGATGTGACGTCACGATGTTTCTTGCCTGATGCTGCGCCGGAGAGAAACATTACAGTTGTAAAAGCTCTTCTGTTGGTAAGTCTATGCCATGTGGATTTCAGTTTAAAAACAAAATGCATTAGTGTGATTTATAAACATTATTATTTAATAAGAACCGCGTGTTTGGTGTGCCTATCGAGGAATATTTCTCACTAGGAACTGATTGTGAGTGTTCGTGGTTTCCATGAGACCGAAAAACTGCGCATGCGTGTGGCAGCGAAATAAACGTGTTTATGTGTGAAACTTTAGCACGTCGCTAAAACATTAACTACGCTAACATTTCAGAAATATCTTCACGATCATTTTACATGGACATGCGCTCTGAGTGACATCATGAAGAAGGAGAGTAAAAAGAGGTTTGTTTTCTTTTATTATCCGCTATAAATGAATGAACATCAAGACTGTTTTCTGAAATACTGCAGTAACTTAGTCAATACCGTCGTTTTTCTGAACCATACTATAGTAACGTGTTTTATACTGTATATATTATAGTATCTACAACACATTGTTAATGAATTCTCTAGCGTATTGTAATATTACTGATAAACTAATAAATACTGTGGTATATTTTAGTTTTTAGAGTAAAAAGTGATGTATTGTAGGGTAATACATATATTTGTAGAAAACTTGGGTAATTTGTTTATTTTACTACAGATTTTTATATTAATTCAAGTATTTTACTATAGTATGTTTCAAAAACACTGGATTTCACGTGATTTAGTTTTTTTATGGGTCAAAGATGAGCTGTGCTATTTTGAAGTCCACATCAAATTACATTTAGCAGTATCGATCATGGTAGTGGAAAAAATAACTTGTATGTTAAGAAATAAATACATAATTTTTGATAGAGTTTGGGGAGCTTTTATGTTGTTTTTAAAAGATGGTGGATTTGGAAATGTTTTACTAGGTGATTAGTAAAAGATGATATTGTATTCTGATGTAAAATACTGAGAATCCTTTTGTTTGTTCATTTGTTTGTTTGTTGGTTTATGTTAAATCTGACACATGGAAAAATAATAATAAAAAGAAACTTGATTAAAAAAATACATTTAGCAAAGTTATTTATTATAAACAGAAGGAATATCGTTGCATTTCATCATGCTTTTAGGTATATAAAATCAGTATTGTACATTAAATGTAATGGAGATGCCAAAATGCTATTGTAATTATCTATATTCGTGTTTTTAACTGGTACTTTCAAATGAAGAACCAAATAAAATAAGCGCGTACATGTAAAATCTAAAAATAAATTGCATTAGGGCAGCATGATACTGGAAATATTAGTGATATTGTTTCGAGTATTGTGATTATATTTCTTATGATAACATTTCCCTAGATAAAAGTAATTTCTATTAAGCCATGTATTTGAATTATTTTTTTTATGGAATGATATTAAAATAAACTAATATTTTTCTAATCTAATTAATTATAATCCAGACTAAAAAGCTGTCATTTTTTAGTCTTTTAAAACACTGAGAGAGTGTAAAACTGATATGCAGATATATTCTGACTCTGATTGGCTGTTGTCATTTTCCTCTCTCATCTCAACTCCACCCATTAGTATTTATTTTCAGCTTTGGGTTCGCTTTTGGGCCGTTCCAATCAAGCAATAGCAAAACAGCAGCTACCGCGGAGGCGTGGCTAAAGATAGTTAGGTTCCATCTGATTGGTTAAAGTTAGATAAACAACCTATGCATAATATAAATGTCATTTGTCACTCGTCTCGTCGTATTAGCGCTGCACAATATTGCAAAAATCTGATATTGCGTTGTTTTATTTTTCTGTGACATATGTTGCAATATGAATACAGTATCGCAAGATAGTTTGAGGGCTTTCTGGGGAGTCGAACAGTATTTAGGTACAGAAATTGAATAATCACAATGCAAAAAAAAAAAGCTTTTCTGTTTTTGTCTTGTCTAGTCTAAATATTAAAAATATTTTTCGAGTAAGTAAAAATGTTTAGTTTTCACCGTCAGAAAAAAAAGTGAAAAGTAAAGGTTTTTCCTTAAAACAAACAAAATTATAGTAATAAAGTAATCTTGTTTTTTGCTTTGAAATGTATATAATTGGAGTAGAAACAACACAAGAATTCTAAGTAAAAAACATTTTGCATCCTAGAAATACAGTAATTAAATACATTCCTGTAGCTTCTGGTCAGCTATAATCCAGATTCAGCGTTGCATATCTTTGCGTTGTGACTATTGCGGGTGTACACATTGCACTATCAATGCTGAAATGATATATTGTGCAGTCCTAAACTGCATCTTTGCTGTATTGTGAATATATTGAAGATGTTTGCTCGGTTTGTGTTTACTCCGTTTTCTTGTTGTTTCAGCAGTGATGTTGGCGGTGCCGGAGATTATAGAGTCGGACAGGTGTCCAGCAGCCTCTTTCCAGAAAAACACAAATCCTCAGCGCTGTCTTCTTTATTCGCCTCCACTTCATCTGCAAATACTTTAGTGTTCCTTCCTCCACCAAAAGTAAGTTTAACAGAAGACAGGCACTAAATGACACTAGCTGTTTCTGTCCACCTACATTAACGCTCGTTTTAGAATATCTCATTAAAAAATGATTAATGGAAATCCCAAGATGCGCAAAAAATATATGCACACAGCTGAGTAGGATAAACGTTGATATAAGAAAAAATGCACAAACTCTGCTGTAAACAGATTTCAAGAGTTCACACTGAGCTGATGATTGATTATAAAGCGTGTTTGGCATGCTGTCCCAGGAGAGAGCCCTGAGCTCATAAGATTCTTGAGCTTGCAGGGCGAGAGGGGAGTTTGAGCTCAGGTAGATGTTGAAACTCCCATACCCCCCACCCCCCTTTGTTTAGAGTGGATGACAGATTATAATTTGCTATGTAGAGATATACCGCTGGTTAATAGTTCAACTATAGTGTCCATTTAGATGGATCAATTCACTTATGACACATTTTTTGGACTGTGGGTGAAACCCGGGGGAAACCCACACAACCACAGAGAAAGATATGTAAACTCCACTCAGAAACGACAGCTGGCCTGTTAAGGATTTAAACCAGTAATGTTCTTGCTGCGAGGCAACAGTGCTAACCACTGGGCCACCGGTATAGAAGGAGAGGTGGAGGAGTAGGTTGTGAAGGGGGGATTCTTCAAGGCGAAGATATGTTTTGTAAGAAACTCTGGTATATTTATAGTGAGTTAGGAATCATTTGATTGATTTCGAGAAGAGCACGTGATTATGATGATTATGATTTACCAGTTTATAAATAAACTTCACTTAAGAAATAATTTTTCTTAAGTAATAAATAATAAATTTGCTTCATCAGTCTGTGCTGTGGCTTAGTTTTTGCCAGATGCTGATCAGATATAAGTGTGTGTAAGGGGTCTTTGCATCATTAATGTTGGTCTGCAGCTCTCCATGTCTTCATCTCTCCATTGCTGCAGATCTAAAATGTTGCTGTGCTGATTGTAGACGGCCTCAGCCCTCCGTCAGTCCGTCATCACAGTGCTTCAGTAGTATTATTCTATTATTATCCCCTCCAGTACTGTCTTGAGCATCTGTCTGCACTTCTACAATTATCATCTCACGGCTCCAAAAGCCACCGCATTCATTGCGTTTCATCTTCGCCTTCTGAGGTGCAACTCATTTATTAGAGGAGAACAAACACCCCAGTGGCTTTAACTACCACACTAAACTATATTTCTCTGATCAATAATTACTTTAGTTCATCAGGAAATGATGGTTTTGTTCTCTTTAGTTTCTCCTTGACTGCAAACGCTGCTTTATTTACTAATGTGTCATGCAATATTCCAGTTTTGTGCATAAATCTAATTCACATATTTGTATGAAAAATGGCTAATGTATGATGTCTGTCTTGTGTGTTTTCTCTCGTAAGATTGAGCCTAAAGTCACGCCTGCAGTGTCTGATAATGCAGTAGTCAAAGGCAAAGATCAGGTTCAGAAACAGAAGAAAAAACCAAAGACTCTTTCAGCTGCTGAGAAGAAACTACAGGACAGGTAATCCAGCATCTTTCCACAGTCATGTAAAACATGGTTTAGGTTTAAACTGTTATAATCCAGACCTGGAAAAGTAATGGAACTTAAATATACACTCTACAGCATGTCTGAAACAGAAATGTTTCAGAAGTGTATGTGGGGGTCAAAAGAGTCAGTGGGGGGCAGAGTTCCAAAGGGAGACAGTCTGGGGAAAAAGCTGTTGCTCAGTCTGCTGGTTTTAGTCCGAGGAAGCCTGAAGCGCCTGTCGGAAGGCAGGAGAGAGAACAGTCTGTGAGCAGGGTGAGAGGGGTCCTTGAGAATACTGCATGCTCTGCGCAGAGAGTGTTTTTTCTGAATGTCCTCTATAGCAAGAAGTGGAGTCCCTGTGATGCGTTGGGCAGTTTTCACCACCCGCTGCAGGGCCTTCCGCTCAGCAACAGAGCAGCTTCCATACCAGACTGTGACACAGTTGGTTAAGCAGATAATTGTTGGTGCATCAAGTGCACCGACAATTAAACAGTGAATTGACTGAAATATCCCAGTAAAAGAGTTGACACATCATTAATCTACTATTAGTGAATCCTAAACATTAAGGAGAGAACAATAACGACACGCCTCAATACCTTCTAGTTTCCCGCCACAGGAAGTGACATCACTTGGAGCCACATGCTTTTTCTATCAGTGCTTTACAGATTGTTCTGCCTTTTTAATAACCGATGAAACAGAGTTGACCAGAATGCGCACACACTAAATGGGTTTTTATCACTGAAATTACAATTAATACAGAAAATAGATGTTTCATGCAAATGTTTATTAAAATTATTAGAGTAAACACATAAAAAGGATGAAAATATTTGATGTTTTATTTGATGATAATTGAAGCTGAATGTATGACTCAGGAGGCAGAGACAGAATAAACATGCTATGGTGGGAGTCTTTACTGTAATATTCAAAGGAAGAGTTCACCCAATAAATTAAATCTACTGTTTATTTACTTTCCCTCAAGTCATTATAAACCTTTGAGTTTCTTTCTGCTGTTGAACACAAAAGAAGATATTTTGAAGAATGCTGAAAATCTGTAACTGTTGACTGCCATAGTAGGAAAACGTATGGTTACAGGCTTTCAGCATTCTTCAAATTATCTTCTTTTGTGTTCAACAGGAGAAAGAAACTCAAACAGGTTTAAAACAAGGGGCAGTAAATGATGACACGATTGTACATTTTGGGTGAATTATCCCTTTAATATAAAATGTCCCTAAATACAAACAAACATTAGTTTTAGAGAACTTGATATAGTGGGTGACATGGTGGCTCAGTGGTTAGCACTGTGGCCTCACAGCAAGAAAGTCACTGGTTCGAGCCTTGTCTGGGTCAGTTGGCATTTCTGTGTGGAGACGTTCTCCCAGTGTTGGTGTGGGTTTCCTCCGGGTGCTCCGGTTTCCCCCACACTCCAAACACATGCGCTATAGGGGAACTGATGAACTAAATTAGCCGTAGTGTATGAGTGTGTATGGGTGTTTCCCAGTACTGGGTTGCAGCTGGAAGGGCATTCACTGGGTAAAACATATGCTGGATAAGTTGGCGGTTCATTCTGCTGTGGCAACACCAGAGTAATAAAGGGACTAAGCCAAAGGAAAATGAATAAATGAACTTGATATAATTTGCATTTATTTATTTATTTAATTATGTATTTAAATAATTTAATTATTCGCCCTCCTGTATATTTTTTCCCCAATTTCTGTTTAACGGAGAGAATATTTTGTTTGTTCTGGAGACAATCCAACACTAATATTGCTGAAGGGGCTAATAATATTGACCTTAACATGGGTTTAACACTATTAAGAACTGCTTTTATTCTAGCTGAAATAAAAAAATTAGACTTTCTCCAGAAGAAGAAATATTAGAGGAGATACTGTGAGAAACTCCTGAATCTGAGAAACATCATTTGGGAAATATTTAATAAAGGAAAAAAATTCACAGGAGGACGAAAAATTCAGACGTCAACTGTGTATTGAATTATACTCTCTATTCTAGAATCACCCATAGATGTAATGAAAATGCATGTAAATTAAACCTCTGCTGAAATCTGCAGGGAAAGCGCTCTACAGAACGCAGATGAGGAAGGACAGGCGAGTGCAAAGAAAGTCAAACGCAAGCGTGCAGATGCAGGAGGAGAAGAAGAAGAGCGACCCGTCAAACACAAGAAAACCGTCAAGTTCAGTGCGGAGGAACGGGTCAAAATGAAGCGAACGGTGTTTGTGGGAAATCTTCCGTCCAGCTGCAAGAAGAAGGTTTATTAGCACACATTCCTTCTCAGACATGGATAATTAAAACTGATTTCTATTGTGTTCAATTCATCTTTATTTCTCTAGCGCTTTTACAATGTAGATTGTGTCAAAGCAGCTTCACATAGAAGGTTATAGGAAATTGAGGCAGTGTCAGTCCAGTTTCCAGCGTTGGAGTTCAGTTTAGTTCAGTGTGGTTTAATATTCACTACTGAGAGTCCAAACACTAAAAAGTAATCCATCGATGAGCTTATGTGGAGCCTTTTTGCATAACTGTTATCGTGCGTTTAACAGACATCAGCATCTTAAATAGTTTTTTTTATTTCTTTAAACAGAAGTACATCGTGCTGGAATCCCTTATTTAATACGCTAATTAAATAAAGTATCTTCTCTTTAAGCTATTTCTCAGTTAGAGTTTTGTTTAGGACCACATTTTGTGATGATTTTCAAGGAACAAATTGGATTAATCCCTAATAAAAAGGTGTATCGTTGATGGACCCTGTCTGTTAATCAAATGTTCACTCTAAGAACAAGAAGAAGATTAATAAAAATACATTTTATTTAAAATAAATCCAGTGAAAAGATGAATTTACAAATGCAAGGAAAAACAAAATCCACTAATCTCTGTTGAGAATAAGGGACCAAAGACTCACAATATATAGACGTCTGTTTAAACATGCTGCTGGCTTGTAAGCGCTGCTTTTTATACAATATTGATGTAAATGGATGCTTGCTTTAAGCTTGACTACGAAGGTTTGACTACCAATATTTTTTAGGTCATTGTTAATACAGAAGGAGATTCAGTGGTAAACTCTGCAGATTAAACACAGCCTCGTGAATCATTATTGAC
>CAIGQQ010033648.1:301023-319424 GCA_903798035.1 Danio albolineatus
CAGTACACCATAATGTTCGATGCTAATCGAAGTTAAATGATATATATAGCTATAACTTTTGAACGGAATGAGATATCGTCACCAAATTCAGTACACGTATGCGTTAAGTCAAGTTGAGGTCACAGTGAAAAATGCACAGACTTTGCCCACGAGGTGGCGCTATAATAGTAGAAAAAGTCTCAAAAACGCCATTTTATGATGTCTGTTTAGCTCAATACAGCGTTTCCAATCATTTTTTTCATTGTCCAGTTAACTACTTACAGGCTTCCTAACTGCTAAATAACCCTACGCTGCTAAACTGCTTGAACCCCGGTAATTGCTGCTTGCAGCTATATTTATTATTATTATTATTATTATTATTATTATTATTATTATTGTTATTATAATGCAGCTGGAATGACCGGCTCCAATCCGTCATCAAATCCATGAGGTTAGCTGGACTCTGAAGCTTTGATTCTCTGACTGACAGACGGACGTAGCCTGTGACTGACAGCTCGCCTACAGTATAAACAATTAAATGGCAAACGTTTTTAGTTAGCCTAGTGAATCCTCTTTTAAAAACATGTTTTTTTGTTTTGATATTATCATTAAATCAATGAGCAAACTCGGAGCACTTCGCCGGCGGTGACTCTCCTCCAGGGGATGCTGAGCTCGCGCATATACTGTTCTATATATAACAGTTCTATAACTGATATATTGCACTTTGTAAAGAAACTGGTCTGGTGGATATCGCGTTTTGTGAAAAAATACATTTTGTAGTGGCCTAAAATGTTCATTCTTAAATTGTGTTAATGGCAGCAATTCACACATAGATGAGGAACATCTGAACAGTGATTTACAATAAAATCCAAAATGTCAAAAAATGGCGTTTATCGCGTTTTGCAACAAAACTGTTCATATATATTGGGTTTAGATATGAGTGAGGGATGATAAATATGTCAAATTAGGGGCATGCGCAGTAAAGATGACGATATTAGAGCATATAATAATAACAGTTCTGCAGTGTCCGTGAGTGTCTCTCGGGCTCCCCGTGGGTTCGTCCCGCCGCTGTCGTTCCTCCACGAAATCTAGGTCATTCTGAGCCGCTCCTGCTGCCGTACCTGAAAAAAAAAACACAGAAAATGAGTCTGCGGGGATGCTGGAGACATCTGGATATTTTTTTTACACTGAGCTAATTTCTGCTCCTGAAAAAAAAAAAATAGGAGAACAAGGTTGTAAAGAAATAGTTCAAAGACGATGAAAATCCGGTCATTATTTACTCGGCCTCATGCCAGTTCAAGCCCGAATCTGGTGCTCGTTTTCTTGTGGAAGTAGAGAAATCTTTAAATAGCTTTTTTCTCCTTTCAACAAGCGTTCATAATGATAAACACCATAAAATGAGCTCATGTGGACTGTTTCTCATTTTAACATATAAGAAACATGAGGTTTGTGAACCGTTGTGAATGCATCTCTGCTGTCTGTAGAGAGTGTAGTGAAGTCTGAGCTGAGAATAGCACACAGATAATGTTCTCCAGCTCTCTGAAACTGACCCTTTCAGGCTTTGATCATAATTGTGGCGTTTTGGTGACTGTCGCTTTAAATTCAAATGAGATCAATTCAGAAGGGAAACTATCTCAGACTCCTGTCGCTGTTCATCTAAAACTCCACATCTATAATCCTCTTAGTCTATGCTGACATTATCTTCAGCAGCTCAAACACTCTAATGGCTAATGGACAGACGGCTGCTTCTCACTCAGGGCTGCTGTTTATGCTAATGAGGGAGAGATGATGGGCACTAGTGGGCGGGGCTTTCCCCCTCTGATGACACGAACAAAGGGAGAATGTCAATCAAAGGCCAGTTAAATGTGACCCGATTCTGATGTTTAGCTCGTGTGACACGGATCAGATCTGTTCTATGAGCATGTACACTTTAAATAAACGCATACATTGGGATATTCAGAGATGGCCTCAAAATCATGTTCAAGTTGGGTGAACTTGTTTCACAGAGCTAAAAGCAAGGCGATTTCTTCTATCGTGGCAAGTGTGGCGCAGATGCTAGAACCCACCTTTATGCATGAGAGATGCTGTAAATTGTGTGGCAAGTGTAAACACATGAATCAGATATGGGTCACGATTAAAAGAACATGTAAACAGACTGACACACAAATCAGATATAGGCAACAAATCAGAACTTGGCATCATAGTCGTAAATTTCATTTAACACTAGGGCGAACAATAAATATAAAATTTCTCATGAGCAAATTTTTTAAGGGAACACAAATAATACAGGCAAATTGTACTTTTAAATATACGTCCCCACAGTTAAAAATGGTTCTATCATTATTATTGTAGCATGGACACTAGGGCAAATAATCGCAATCGGAAATCGTGATTTAAGAACATGCAATGTTTAAAGCGCGTAAGGATACAATTTTATCTATTAATTTATTTAGATTTTTGTTGACATTCTTGTGCGCATGATTTTAATATGTTAACCAATCAGAGCTGACGCAGCACACCGGCCAATCACAGCTAAGCTGAGCGGGAGAAAGATGTTAACCAATCAGAGCTCACACCGCGCACTGAGAAGCGAATAGGTGGTTTTGATTAACGTTAGTTTTTTTTTTTATTTAGTCGCTTTTTTAAATGTGCAACTCACACACACTCTACATGTATTCAGTGCACAAGACGTACAGAACAAAACATTTGACACTGAAATAACACAGTATTAAGTTTAATAAATAAAACTGCAGTAAAATTGTCTTTAAAACAGACACATAAACTAACTGCAGATGAAGTAACCTCAGCTCTAGTTAAACACATACTGTACACAGCAGCACTCACTGCTGGATCAACACAACTGTAATAAACTGTGTTAAAAACAGACAACGTGAAGAAATAAAGATGAACTAACCTCAATTCCAGTCAGAACAATAAATAAAAACTAACGTAAATCAAAACCACCTATTCGCTTGTCCCGCTCAACTTCAGTGCGCGGAGTGAGCTCTGATTGGTTAACATCTTTCTCCCGCTCAGCTTAGCTGTGATTGGCCGCTGTGCTGCGTCAGCTCTGATTGGTTAACATATTAAAATCATGCGCACAAGAACGTCAACAAAAATCTAAATAAATTAATAGATAAAATTGCAGCCTTACGCCGTTTAGAAACTGCATGTGCTTAAATCACGATTTTTTGCGATTGCAATTAATTGCACAGCCCTACAATTAATTTATGTTCACGAGATATTCACACACTGCTGACACACAACCGGGTTTAAACCCCTTATAAAGGTGATTTCTGCATAACAGACCTTCCTTTAATGCCTGTTCCTCATTTTTGCATATTGTATAGGGTGGATGGGGAGTGTAGTTTGTAAATCTTGTGTACTGAAGTTTTCTCAGAGCTTGCTAATCCTCCTTAAACACTTTTCTCCTTGTTCAGTATTTGCTCAGCACGTAATTCTCTATTTCTGTCAGGCTAAACTTCCTTCTTTCCTGTCAGGCGTATTTCAGGTCAGTAACCTGTGAAGGCTGTGACGCACCATTGGGCTGTTTATTCTGTGTGTGTGTGTGTGTGTGTGTGTGTGTGTGTGTGTGTGTGTGCTGAACTAAGCCAGTCAGAAGTGCTGAGTCAGTCAGTTCAATTGCTGCTTGTGTGGGCGTGTCTGTTTTGACTCTGACCCCGCCCCTTCTGTGATCTGCCCACTCTGCTCATTTGTTTAACTATGTGTCACCATTCACAGGCTCCACCCCCTTTGTGTTTTTACAAAGAGAGATAGTGTGTGTGTGTGTGTGTGTGAAAGGCCAGCTCACAGATTTGTTTTCCTGACTGTGTAAACCCAAAGTATGCCATCCTTCCACAAAAATCCACTTTTTAATGGCGCCACTCAAACAAATGTGCACTTTAGACTTCATAACTTCAGTCAATTTATATGTGAGCAAAACTAAAGCATGCCTGCATTTATTAATTTATTAAACACATTTCATTATGCTTTCATAGAATAAGCGTTATTTTAAGCAAAGCTGAACAAATGAACACTATAGGAGTATGTTTGACAGTAAAAAAGATATTTGAATATATAATATTGATATAATATTGAAAATTAATATTGATATATTAAGAATATTCTATTTAATTCAATGTGTAACTTGACATTTTTTAATTATTTGTAAAATTTCACACCAATTTTTGGGTGAAAATAGTGGATTAAATTCAGTATACATTAAAAAAGATTAAATAAAGGTGTATGTTTTATTTATTTATTGATTTATTCATTCATTTTCTTTTCCACTTAGTCCCTTTATTAATCCGGGGTCGCCACAGCGGAATGAACCGCCAACTTATCCAGCATTTGTTTTACGCAGCGGATGCCCTTCCAGCCGCAACCCATTTCTGGGAAATTATTGATTTTTTATTATTATTATTATTATTATTATTATTATTATTATTATTATTATTTGGTGTGTGTGTAGTTTAAGAGGAGATAATTTCTTTTGATTGAGATGAAAGCATTTTTGCACGTGTGTGTGTGTGTGTTGAACAATGCGTTGAATGTGTGTGTGAGGGTCAGCATGTGGCAGCGTGTGTGTTTTTGCTGAGGCCTTTATGATGGAGGAATTTAGTTTGTTCAATCTCCGTACGCTTCTAATTGTTCTTCACAGTTTGAAAGCCGCTCGGTCAGCAAGACACCATAATAAGGGCTTCAATAAATGTTTTCTGTGGTTTGCACCTGCCATAACAAACCAAAGAGTCGCTGAAGACGAGAAATGTGACATGAAATACTGATGTGTGTGTGCGTTTTAAAACAGACATTTCTCCTGTAATGTTCATTCGAAGTTACCTGGGCTCTAGTAATGTTGTTAAAATGTTATTTATACACTATAGTCTGAAAATAGATATTTATTTTAGATGTTTTAAAGGGTCACGAAACACCAGAACACATGTGTTGAGCTGTTGACAGTCATATATGTGTCCCGCGCTGCTATAAACACTATTAGGACACATATAATTGACTATAAAGTGAAAATTGGTTGTTTTTGCGTTATTTCGAGCAAATTCGTTCTTTCAGTTTGAAACGAATTTTTGCGAATTTTTGCGAATTTTGCGTCACGCCGATGAGATCCATGTGTGTACTCCAGCGTGGAGAGTGGACGTCTGTACCGGCCAGAACATTCTGACGTCTCTGAGCGTGCAGCATTAATTCATGAGAAAGACTTGGTTCAAACCAACCAGAGCGCTCTATTGTGTACGCGGCGCAGCTTCATTAATATTCATGATCGCTTCGAAGATTGTACCTGTTATGCTGTGTTCACAGCAGACGCGGAAGACGCGTGAAGCCTGAGTGATTTACATGTTAAGTCAATGCAAAGGCGCGAATAGGCATCCTGCAACGCGATACGCGCGAATGGCGCCGTGCAGTTCGCGCGAATCGCTTCAGTTTGAAAATGAAATAAAAATGAGCTTCAGCAGACGTTCATGCCGCGTTAACCAATCAGGAGCTTGCTCTTGTGGGGGTGTGATGATGACGTAGCGCCTGTTGTTGGTGTCCCGAGGGGAAATCCTTCTGCCGACAACAGTTCATCAAACTGGGCTCGGCTCAGTCAGAAGCACCGCTGAAAGCCTCCATCATCCAGGTTCAGTTTCTGGAGGAGTTTATGAACTCACAGAGCTGCTGCACCTCTGAAATAATCTAGTGGACTCAGACACAGCTCCAAACGAATCGACGCTGTTTATCAGCCTTCATAAAGCACATAAAACAGTTGTTCTCTCTATTAAACCCCTGTTAGCCATTTAGCAATAAAGCTACAGTCACCAAACCATAGACAGAAGCCGAAATCCGAAAATAAAGAGAAAGTGCCGTTAAAGTCAACAAATTAATAATTTGGCAAATAATTCGATTACTGATGTCCATGTAAACACAGTCTGTGTGTAAATGAGTCCGTGCACAAATGGAAACTCCCTTTTTATGCAAAACCTTCCCTCTTTCCCCTTCCCCGACACTCCTAAACAGAGCTGGACACGCACACTTTCCTGAGCTTTTCCAAACTAGAGGTGTGAAAACACCCTGCTGAGACTGGGGGGTTTCGTGGCCCTTTAAATGTTTTCCCAGTACTGGGTTGCTGCTGGAAGGGCATCCGCTGCGTAAAACATATGCTGGAATAGTTGATGGTTCATTCTGCTGTGGCAACCTCTAATAAATAAGGGACTAAATTCAAGGAAAAATAATGAATGAATTTATTTATTTTTATTCTAAATAAATCATTTATTAGGTTTTTTTAGGGAAATTTATTAGGGAAAGTTTTTAGAGAAAGTTATCTTGAGCCGGGAATCGAACTTGGGTCAATGTGAGCACCACTAGGTTTGGGCGGTAATATGGTAATAAGGTATATCGTAGATCTAAAAAAAGCAACGGTATCAGTTTCAATACCGTTATACCATCATAAAAACAATGCACTCATATTGGAGACAAGGATTGAGTATTGCATATGATTTATTTAATGCCATGCGTATGCGTTATTATCATCACTGGACAGCGTGGAGGAGAAAGAGAGAGGTGGGGAAAGATGGCGAGTTGTGCACCAAGTGACCTTGTCTTGAAATAAGACACAACTTCTGAACTTTGGCAGTATTTCAGGTGTCGACCGAATGAGAAGGGAGAGGTGGTAAATATTCTGGTTTCAGTATTAGTGTTTGGCATTCAGTTTCTGAGCAGTTTGGGCACAAGCCAACAGTTTGGTGACGCTGTCTGAGCCTTCGGTCATTATTATTATCACGGTAATACCGTATAACGGGGTAAAATAGGGAGGAGGTTTGCTGGTATCAAAATTTGGATACCGCTTAAACCAAAGCACCGCTATACTATATGTCAGCGCACTTAACCACTAGACTATTGGTGCCGACATGAATAACTGTCTTGATACTACTCCAATACAATACCTTAAAAATATCGATATTCGATACCATTTTCGAAACATCTTCAGGAAATCACTGAAGGCGTATATTATGTTATCATAACCATCTAATCTGGCAATAAGATCGGAACTGTGCTGTGTATTTACACAGTGGCCATATTTATCTGTGTAAACACACGAAAACAACATTAACATTATAGCAGACACTGTAAAAAGCTCATTCCCAGACACTAGACATTACTGACAGGGTATTCCAGTGTCATCCAGTGTCAGAATGTTGTGGGACTGCTGTACAGGAGTTATGATTATGGATTATAGATCGCCAAATTTAGCGTTTTTTTCTTTTTGTGTGTTTTTTTTTTTAAAGCATGACGGTAAAACACAAACGCGGTTATGAATATATAAAAACATGTGTTTGTTTGTCGTAAAAATTCGTAATAATGACAAAAAATACTAATTTGTGGATCTCCTTACTTCCGGGTTCAGCTATCCTGCCGTTGTGGGAAATTCCTGTGCATTCTCCGTTTTAAGTGTGGTCCTGAAAAATCTTCGTTCGAAGGGGTGTATACCCCTCGCCCTTAGCCCTACGCCTTCAAGCTAAAAAGAGAATTGGGACACCACTACCCCTTGACGTGAACGCGCAAAACGAGGGGTAGGGGTAAGGGGAAGGGCTAAGGGGGAGAATTGGAATTGGGATTGGGCCTTAATTTGGGCTGGAAACGAGTTACTCAACAACTCAGAGAATTTCTTTTTTTGCAATGTAACATTCCCATAACAGAATGTTCCTATAATATTCACTTGACCTAGAAAAAAAAAAGTTTGAAAGAGTTATTTGATTATTCCAGAACATTTAGAGCATGTTAAAACCTAACAATCCATAATATATGCAAATATTATATCTGAAATTTACAATAATGTTCAGATAACCAAGAATAAGCATTTAAAGTAATGAGCGAAACATTCTGAGAATATTGTCCTCTTAGCCGGGGTATTCATTCAACATGTTTCAGAAAGCTTTCATTCTCCGACATGCTTCATAAATCGACTGACTGACCCTCCCATGATGAACCACCAGTTGTCCTTGACCTCCCGTCTGTATTTTTCATTGCGACAGAAGCTCAGGTTTCTGTTGGTTAGTTTACGCCCATTTCCATCCAAAGGACACACGCAGGAATCAATGAGCTCTCTGGAATCCATTCAAAGTGTCGTGTTGATAAATCTTTGACGCATCGCTGAGCCGGCTGAACTTACCTGGAAAGCGATAAGAGTCTGCGAGGGTTAATGTTTTACTATGGTATGAGAGTACGATGGGGAAATCAGCGAGCGTTGAAACCAGCCAAGGCCTCTGAATGATCAACATGATGCGGTTAAACCTGTTGCACTTGATGTGCTATAGGGTCATTCCATGTCAACTCAAGCAGAGCCTCAATTTTTTTATTTTTATTAAGGGAAAAGAAATATATCAATTTAATTAGCTTTGAAAGAGCCTTTAGTTTTGTATGTTTTGACATATTATTTAACATTTGTGGCTTAGAAATAATTATTTATTTTTGGTGGGGTCAGAAATAAATTTGGTAAATCCTTTGTGTTGAGCTCTGAAAAGTTCTGTGAAATAAAACCAAATTATTAATTAATAAAACCAGTGTGACACTATGAAACCACAGCTCATTTTCTCATGCACATTATGCAAGTTCACACACACAAAAAGAGAAATAAATGAGGAGGCTTGTGGACATAACACAAAGTCTAAATCAAGTCATTTTAGCATGCCAAAGTCAAATTTATGCATATAAAATATATTTCCCAACAAGTAAATTGTTGCTAGTGAAAATGGCGAGTGGCTAGTAATGTTGGAAAGCTACTAGCCACAATGGCTGGTGATCAAAACAGTTAACGTCAAGCCCTGGATATGTGTATATACAGTGAGGGAAAAACTGATTTGAACCCCAGCTGATTTTGTAAGTTTGCCCACTAACAAAGAAATGATCAGTCTATAATGTCAATGGTAGGTTTATTTGAACAGTGAGAGACACAACAATAACAAAACAGTCCAGAAAAATGTTTTTAAAAAACAGTTAGAAATTAATTTGCATTTCTATGAATGAAGTAAGTATTTGATCCCTTTGACAAGCGTGCTTTAGTACTTGGTGGTGAAACCTTTGTTGGCGATCACAGAGGTCATCCGTTTGTTGTACTTGGCCACAAGGTTTGCACACATCTCAGGGGGGATTTTGGCCCACTCCTCTCTGCAGATCCTCTCCAAGTCATTAATGTTTCGTGGCTGATGTTTGGCAACTCGAACCTTCAGCTCCCTTCACAGATTTTCAATGGGATTAAGGTCTGGAGACTGACTAGGCCACTCCATGACCTTAATATGCTTCTTCTTGAGCCAATCCTTTGTTGCCTTGGCCATGTGTTTTGGATCATTGTCATGCTGGAGTACCCAAACACGACCCATTTTCAGTGCCCTGACTGAGGGAAGGAGGTTCTCCCCCAACATCTGACGGTACACGGCCCCATCCATCCTCCCTTTGATGCGGTGCAGCTGTCCTGTCCCCTTGGCAGAAAAACACCCCCAAAGCAGAATGTTTCCACCTCCATATCTGACGGTGGGGATGGTGTTTCTGGAGTCATAGGCAGCGTTCCTCCTCCTCCAAACACGGCGAGTTGAGTTGATGCCAAAGAGCTGGATTTTGGTCTCCTCTGACCACAACACTTTCACCCAGTCCTCCTCTGGATCAGTCAGATGTTCAGTGGCAAACTTCAGACGGGCTTTTAGATGGGCTTTCTGGAGCAGGGGGAGCTTGCGGGCGCAGCAGGATTTCAGTCCTTCATGGCGTAGCGTGTTACCAACAGTGTTTTTGGTGACTATGGTCCCAGCTGCCTTGAGATCATTGATAAGTTCCTCCAGAGTAGTTCTGGGCTGATTCCTCACCGTTCTCATTATCACTGAAACTCCACGAGGTGAGATCTCGCATGGAGCTCCAGACCGAGGGAGATCTGCAGTTCATTTATGTTTCTTCATTTGCCAATAATTGACCCAACTGTTGTCCCCTTCTCACCCAGCTGCTCGGCGATGGTCTTGTAGCCCATTCCTGCCTTGTGTAGCTCCACAATCTTGTCCCTGAGATCCTTGGAAAGTTTTTGGTCTTGGCCATGGTGAAGCGTTTGGAATCTGGATTGATTGATTGCTTCTGTGGACAGGTCTCTTTTATACAGGTAACGAGCTGAGAGGGCTGCCAATGTCAGCTGGTTACCTGTAGAAGATCTACCTGGGAGCCAGAGATCTAGAGGGGATCAAACACTTATTTCATTCATAGAAATGCAAATTAATTGCTAACTTTCTTTGAAACACATTTTTCTGGATTGTTTGTTATTGTGTCTCTCACTGTTCAAATAAACCTACCATTGACATTATAGACTGATCATTTCTGTGTTAGTGGGTTCAAATTATTTTGTCCCTTACTGTGTATGTGTGTGTGTATGTATGTGTGTGTATATATATATATATATATATATATATATATATATGTATATATATTAGTTTTGCTGCAGCATATTCTAATGGTTGTTTACTAGTATTCCTATTAGTACCTTATAATTATGTGTCAGTTCCATCTTATAATAATTACATTCCATAATAACATTCCATCTTATAATAATGATTTCATTCATTCATTCATTCATTTTCTTTTCGACTTAGTCCCTTTATTAATCCAGGGTCGCCACAGCGGAATGAACCGCCAACTTATCCAGCATTTGTTTTACGCAGCGGATGCCCTTCCAGCCGCAACCCATCTCTGGGAAAATAATGATTTCATACATCACTTATTTGACAAATTAATCCAAAATAATAATAAAAACAAAATTCCCCCCCGAAATGTGAACATCTGACACAGTCAAACACTTCCCAGTGATGTAATGTTGAAAAAGTGGAACAAACACGGCCAATAAAGCAATGGTTAATCCACAAACTTCCGTCTTAACGCAGTAAAACCAGTCATTGTGTAGGAATAAATAATCCCTCTGTTACGACACGCTGGCGAGTGTAAATAAGCAGCATGAGAGAGTGATTTTATTTCCTCATTTGTATTTACTGTAAATACTTGTGCAACTCTCTGTGTTTTTACGTGCATGTGGTTTCCAGTGAATTCAGCACAGTTCACAGTAAAAGGGTCGGACAGGGCGTCTACTTACACACACACACACACACACACACACACACACACACACACACTGACCTGCAAACAGTGCGGCGCAGCTGTAATTAGAGGTTGAGTCATGAGTTGCACAATGCAGGACGTGTAATCATATTACTGCAGCTTATCTGTCTGGCCAAGGGCACCTCGTGTACTCTGCTCTCACTTCAGGCCACGCGCTCTGTCTGTGTGTGTATGTGTGTGTGTGTAAAACTGATAAACACACAGATAAGCTGCGTATATCCCGCTCATGCATTAAGACACAACCGCTCACGAGTGCACTTATGTACAGGGTGTCCGCTGGGTCTTAAAGAGCCTTAAATTAGGCCTCAGCAGGTCTTCAGTTCACTGAGATGTCTCATTAGTTTTAAATCATTTCAACAGGTTATGTACAGTTACCTACGGTGGCCAGGAAGTGCAAAACAACATTACAAAGTGTGAAACACTTTTATGAATCTCGAGACAAATTTACATTTTGGAAAACATTTTTACCTATCATAATCAGTGTTGTGTAAGTTACTTTAAAAAAGTAATTAATTACTAATTACTTAATATTGTATTTAAAATACTTTTCTAATTACTGTGTCTGAAAAGTAACTTAATTACTCAATAAGTAACTTAACTAAATACTTCTTGAAATCCCTATAAACCTTGAGTGGACAAATAATAAATATTTAACTCTGTAAATAATAAATACTTAGATAAAACATATGAGTCAAACATGAAATAGTTTAGCCTTTTAGTTTTCTGAATCTTTATTATATTCTATTTTTAAAAAAATCTATAATAATTACATGCATAATAATGTTTAGTATGCAATGTAACCTTCTTAAATATTATTCTGCATATCTATCGATCAGGCAGGATCAGGCAATCTTTACAGAAACAGCATTATTTTTGGCGGTATTAGAATGAAAGCCCGTGCAGTTTGATCGGAAGTGGACAAAAGGCTTCAGATTTATACGGCATGTTTTTGAACTGGATTGTGTCTCTCTTGTTTACCTGTGATCCGATCGAGCAAAAGGTGTCTTATTACTCTGTAAACAGAGCAGCATCAGTCATGTTAAATTCTCCCTCTGTCACATCTGCGGAGTCATCCTAGCCTTTCTCATAGTAATCTTCATAGCCCATGTAAGGTGCACGATAGCCTTGATAAAGCCGCGCGCTACAGCACGCAGGCGCGCAATGAGGAAAAATAAATTGATTAATACTGTAATGTTCTTGTCTGGGAATATTTTTATTTGGTAAAACAGCCACTCGCTTCAGCTGAGTCCGACATCTTCCGCTTTATGACTAGCAGCAAACTGGCGCGCGGCGCTATCACATGCATCTGCACTACGATGATTTTAAAGCGCCAGAGTTTACTTTTACCTTTAGAACATAAATTAATAAAATTGTGTACGATTATTCAGCGAGTTTAATTATTTTACAATGTAACGCAGGTACATTATAAGTAACTGTAATTAAAATACCTAAAAATGAACAGTAATTAGTTACTTTACTTTTTCAGTGGAAAAGTAATTTAATTACAGTAACGCGTTACTTAGTGACGCATTACACCCAACACTGATCATAAGACACAATTACGGAGGAAAAATGGTTTTACCAAGGACAAGGATTTTAGAAAACAAATTACCAAGACGCAAAACACTTTTACCAGTCCCAAAACACATTTACAAACAGATTCTTTACGGAAAGGGAATGTACCAAACACCTGAAGTGACGGCGCAGTAGGTAGTGCTGTTGCCTCACAGCAAGAAGGTCGGTGGTTCGAGCCTCGGCTGGGTCAGTTGGTGTTTCTGTGTGGAGTTTGCATGTTCTCCCCGTGTTGGTGTGGGTTTCCTCCGGGTGCTCCGGTTTCCCCCACAGTCCAAAGATATGCGGTACAGGTGAATTGGGTAAGCTAAATTGTCCATAGTGTGAATGAGTGTGGATGTTTGGATGTATGGATGTTTCCCAGAGATGGGTTGCGGCTGGAAGGGCATCCGCTGCGTAAAACATATGCTGGATAAGTTGGCGGTTCATTTCACTGTGGTGACCCCGGATTAATAAAGGGACTAAGCCGAATAGAAAATGAATGAATGAATGGATGTTTAAATATTTGCTCTGAAGATAGGCCTGTCACGATATCTATTTTTTGTTGTACGATATATTGCACCAAAATATATCGCGATAAACGATATTATTGTCATTTTAAGACCATTTTTGGCCACTCATGATGCTATTATATTGCCATTCTGGCATTACATAATAACGCAAGTACACGCTTCAAAAGAACACATAAATTAAATATTCTTAAGAACAAAATATTAATTTAGTCATTTTAATCATTTAATGATTAGGCGTTGGAATCAGAATGTGAAAACACATATCCAAAACAAATAATAAATAAATGTAAAAAAAAAAAATGCAAGGTAAAAAGTAACAGAGGCACCCACATCAAAGTATACTTTAGTCATTTATGGTAAATACTACAGTGTTTTTAACCATACTAACACTGACTCCTCCAGTAGAGATAGAGAGGTTTTGCAATCAGCTAAAATGTTGCAAGAATTGTTTTCATGTATGGGCGATATATATTGCATCACCAAAAACTATTGAGGTCATGTCCATGTATTAAGTCGATATATTGATTATTGTGACAGGCCTAGCTGAAGAGACTGTATTATGTCTATATATTTATTCCCTACGTCATCCTTACTGGCAGATTTAATCGCGTCAGCTATTTCAGGACACAAAGTTTCATAATATGCTTTGTAAAATGATAACACGTGGTTTAGAACTCACACTTCCTCATTGTCAGATAAACCTGCCATTGTCTGTCATTGCGTTTGTTCCTCTTCAGTGAGTGGCTTCTGTTAAGTACATGAATGTAAATACGGACATTTGTGAACACGTGGGTGATAAGGAAGAGCGTTTAAAGATAGAAACTCATTCAAATGAGTTCGTAGAGGAAACACAGACCAATTTTAGAGCCATTGTTTCCATCACACCTTCAGAAAGGCTCATTTAGGGCGGCACAATATTTAAAAACAAAGACTGTCATCGCAGTAGTAGTATATGCAATATTTGTATCCTTAGCTCTCCATAGTGTATCCATAGTTTGTATTCGATTTTGCATCTCCAAGATAAACTTTTGCTATATAAACTGAAATAAGAAAATAAACACTAATGGGCGGAGTCAAAACGAGAGATGAAAATGACAACAGCCAATCAGAGTCAGCATATATGACGAGGCTTTCACTCATCCATAATGTTTTAAAGACTAAACGTTTGCACCATGACCAGTGTTGACTAGAAAAAATAATTGCAATTTTAATCCAGTCTTACTCTTAAATGAATGAATGAGGCGGCATGGTGGATCAGTGGTTAGCTCGGTGGCCTTACAACAAAAAGGTTGCTGGATCGAGTCAATGCGGATACCCTTCCAACCGCAACCCAGTACTGGGAAACACCCCATACACACTCTTTCACACACACACTGATACACTACGGACGATTTAGGTTCCTCAATTCCCCTATAGCGCATGTGTTTGGACTGTGGTGGAATCCGGAGCACCATCCGGAGGAAACTCGAACCAGAGACCTTGCTGTGAGGCCACTGTGCTGCTTTTTAATATTATTGCCACCGCTGTACTTAACAAAAGTATCGCCAATATTCCCAGTATCATCCAGCACTGTAGTTTCATTCTCACTCGTGTCCATCTGGACTCAATAAGAGGAGGAGATGAAACTGTGTCAGACAATGGAGGTTTAGATTTCTGTGGTCTCTTATATAGGAGTGTAATGTGCTCCGGATGACGGGAAACATCTCCAGCATGATTCATGAGAGTTTTGGGTTGACGTGTGCGTGTGTGTGTGTGTGTGTGTGTGTGTGTGTGTGTGTGTGTGTGTGTCGCTGTGTGTGTGTGTGTGTTGCTGTGGTCCAAACCACACAGAAATGAAAGCTAGAAACGGATGAATAATGTATGAATTAAACTAAGATTTATCGGACCTATATACCTTAACACCTATATACTATATAACTACAGGTTAAATGCATATAGAAATCACCTATATATTATATATATCTGCAGGTTAAATACATATAGACATAACCTATATACTATATAACTACAGGTTAAACACATATAGACATTATCTATATACTATATAACTACAGGTTAAATAAATATAGACGTCACCTATATATTATATATATTTGCAGGTTAAATACATGTAGAAATCACCTATAAACTATATAACCACAGGTTAAATACATATAGACGTCACCTATATGCTATGTAACTGCAGGTTGAATAAATATAGACTTCACCTATATACAATATAACTGCAGGTTAAAAACATAGATTCACCCTATATACAACTGTATATTAGTGCAGGTTAAATACACATAGACGTCACCTATACACTATATAACTACAGGTTAAATACACATAGACGTCACCTATATACTATATAACTACAGGTTAAATACACATAGACTCACCTATATACTGTATAACTGCAGGTTAAATACATATAGACATCACCTATACTATATAACTACAGGTTAAATACACATAGATGTCAACTATATACTATATAACTTCATGTTAAATACATATAGACATCACCTATATACTATACAACTGCAGGTTGAATGCATATAGACATCACGTATATATTATATAACTGCAGGTTGAATACACATAGACATCACCTATATACGGTATAACTACAGGTTAAATACATATAGACATCACCTATATACTATATATATGCAGGTTAAATACATGCAGGCATCACCTATATACTATGTAAGTACAGGTTAAACACATATAGACATCACCTATATACTGTATAACTACAGGTTAAATACATATAGACATCACCTATATACTATGTAAGCACAGGTTAAATACATGTAGACATCACCTATATACTATATAACTTCAGGTTAAATACATATAGACATCACCTATATACTATATAACTTCCGGTTAAATACATATAGATTTCACCCATATACTAAGTTCACCTATATACTACTGTAAAGGTTAATTGCAGAGACATCACCTATATACTATATAACTGCTGGTTGAATACATATAGACATTACCTATATACTATGTAACTGCAGGTTGAATACACATAGACATCCCCTATATACTACTGTATATAACTGCAAGTTAAATACATAGAGTTCACCTATATACTATATAACTTCAGGTTAAATACATATAGTTTTCACCTATATACTATTGTATATAACTACAGGTTAAATGCTCAGACATCACCTATATACTATATAACTGCAGGTTAAATACACATAGACGTCACCTATTTACTATAAAACTTCAGGTAAATAACCATAGATGTCATCTATATACGACTGTATATAACTGCAGGTTAAATACACATAGACGTCACCTATATAGTACTGTATATAACGGCAGGTTAAATACTAACACAATTCCTAAATACTACAAAATATAAATCACAAGCCATAATATATATTTTTTTTCTTTCTTTTAGTATAGATTGCAATTTTGACACGTCCGAAAATAAAACTAACAAACTGATACTGATACTTTTGACTTTCTGAATGCTTAAACCCACAAATAAAGTCATTGTATAACAGTTGTTCGTTCTGTACACAATCGAATATAAATAGTCTAATGATACTGACCTTAAAATGTTTTTAAAAAAATTCATATCTGCTTTTATTCTAGCCGAAAAAAGCAAAAGACTTTCTCCAGAAAAACAAATATTAGAGGAGATACTTTAAAAAAATTCCTGAATCTGTTCAACATCATTTGGGAAATATGTAAAAACAAATAGTCACAGGAAGACTAATAATTTGGACTTCAACTGTATATTATGTCAAAACAGACCTTTATTTTGAATCCCATTAATCTTTGCCCAGCACTAATTAAAACATTTTAAGACCATAAATAAAAGTGTCAATCTAGCACACTGTATAAAAGCATGAAAAACAGAGAGAGAGAGAGAGAGAGAGAGAGAGAGAGAGAGAGAGAGAGAGAGAAAGATGTGTCTCTGTCTGGACATTACATAAGCTGTCATTATGTGGCGTTCTTTGCTTTGGGGCTTGGGTTACATCACCATGAACTTTGCTGTGCTGCGCTGATGTTATTTTTGGAAGCTGTGTGAAAACTGCTAATGTTGGTTATACCTGAATGGAGGAAACAAACGTCGGCTTGACTTTGCAGAGCTGAGAGAGAGGGAAAATAAAATACTGAAAATGAGGGAAGTGGGGAAAGTAAACAAGAACAAAGCCATCCGTCTTCCCGTCAGACGCTCCGGGGGAAAGAGGAAAAATGAATGCAGTTCATGTGAGGATTGTTGATGAGTTTACAGTTTTTCCTCCAGGAAGAAATGAGCGCATGCAGTCTGTAATGTGAGGCTGTCGTGTAAACATCACAGGCCTCGATAATAGATCATTTCATCATGACTTCAGTCTGGATCTGCTCGCTGTTAAAGCTCCAGAACTGAATCAGGAAACTGAATCATACTTTATAACCACAGTCTGCAATAATGCCAAACACACAGGCAATCAAGACATGCGTCACAGCTCGTAAAATATGATCCGTTTGAGTCAATTATATCACTTACAGTCAGCAGCTGTGCAAACCATTTCACTTCCATATTTGACTGGGGGAAAAATGCAAGGCAGGATTTGATTATTTACTGCACACACACACACACACACACACATATGTATATATATATTAGGGCTGTCCAAAAATTAATCGTGATTAATCACATCCAAAATAAAAGTTTAACTTAATATTTGTGTGTGTACTGTGTATATTTTATTATGAATATATAAATACACACATGCATATACTTGATAAAATGTTGGTTTATATTTAGACATATAAAAAATATATGTGTATGATACAAATTTTACATTTGAATATGATGTAACTACTTTGATGTAACTTTTTTATATATAGTTTTGGCTTCTATGAATGTGTTTATCACATATACATAATAACACTGTAAAAATTAAAGGTTCCTGGAGGCACCTTTTAGGGTTCCTCACATTGCCACACTGGCGGAACCCTCTAAAGAACCTCTAGGCACCCTTTCAAAAGGGGCAGTTCTCTGAGGAACTTCAAGGGTTCCTGGAGGAACCCTCTTATTAAGAACGACCAGGAACCACCTTGAGTGCTTTGAAGCACCATTTCATTTTTTTATGCTTGTTTTTCCCCATCCATCTTAATTTATTGTTTATGCAAACATGTTTATTCATAAATTGAATATCTATCTATCTATCTATCTATCTATCTATCTATCTATCTATCTAT
>CAIGQQ010033648.1:335033-353420 GCA_903798035.1 Danio albolineatus
GTAAAGATTGCCTGATCCTGCCTGATCGATAGATATGCAGAATAATATTTAAGAAGGTTACATTGCATACTAAACATTATTATGCATGTAATTATTATAGATTTTTTTAAAAATAGAATATAATAAAGATGATTCAGAAAACTAAAAGGCTAAACTATTTCATGTTTGACTCATTTAGTTAAATTTTTATTATTTGTCCACTCAAGGTTTAAAGGGATTTCAAGAAGTATTTAGTTAAGTTACTTATTGAGTAATTAAGTTACTTTTCAGACACAGTAATTAGAAAGTATTTTAAATACAAAATTGATTAAGTAGTTAGTAATAAGTAATTAATTACTTTTTAAAAGTAACTTACCCAACACTGATTTTGGATTATTGCATTAAGAAATGTGAAATGGAAACACCAAGATGTGCATACGTTCTGGAAATGTGCTTAAAAAACAAGTTAGTTGGATAGATTTTTATACGTGATAAGAAAAAATGTGGATAAACTACAATGGAAATACACATTTAGTTAATAAACTGATGTACCTTAGTTTCTGCCAAATGCTGTTCAGATATAAATGTGTGTGTGAGGGGTCTTTGCATCATTAATGTTGGTCTGCAGCTCTCCATCTCTACATTGCTGCAGATCTGAAATATTGTTGTGCTGGTTGTAGACGGCCTCAGCCGGAGAAGCCGCAGGTGGGTTTGGTCACCGGCTGGTGTACAGGCTGGCCCTTCAGGAACAATGCGAGGACTCGTCTGTCACTGAGGTCTTACAGGGATCGGTCTCATGCTCTCCACTCCTCCATGACCACCACAGCAGCTGCTCAGGATGCGGCCTGGTCCAGGATTATGGAAACCTCGGGAATAATAAAAAACAGGATAGCGTAAGCGCAGATGCCGTTCAGATTATAATGTCTTTTGGGAAGTCTTCCCGGCTCCGGTTGCCCTAAATAATGCAGACTAACAATCCTTTAGAGGATTTGGATGTCAAGAGCATTTGTGTTTTATGTGTATGCTAATGCAGAGTGATGTGTCTTCAATCTAGTTTACACTAACAGAGTGTGTCTGCTTCCCGAACTGTGCTAGGAAGGCTGTTCCAGAGTTTAGGTGCAGATATGAGAAAGATCTAACACCTACAGTTGATGCTGATATTCTGGGAATAATCAATTGTGCAGAATTATTTGAGCGTAGAGGACGTGATGGGCTATAATAAACCAGGAGCTCCCTCAAATACTGGGGAGCTCAGCCGTTCAGGGCTTTTTAGGTAGTCAGTAAGATTGTAACATTTATACGATATTTAATATGGAGCCAATGCAATGATGACAGAACTGGAGTAATATGATCATATATCTGTGGTCTAGATATGGCAGCGCTATTGATGCATGCTTGGGGTCCGTATGCGTTTTTTTTTTGTTCCCCAAATTATTCAGAATATCTTGTTTTGTGATCAACAGAAGAAATATTTTCACTTATGAACCACTTAAGGGTGAGTAGATGATGAGGAAATGTTCGTTTTTGGTGAACGATTATGTCAATGATCTTGGTTTTATGGTAATGGAGATTATACTTGATGTGTTGCTTTCATCTCCATCTAGTTTTGGTTTGAACACACTCCTCCTTCCTGACCACCTGTGATAAATTCTGCTGTCAAAACAGAAATGCAAAAAAGCCGTAATGATCATGTTTCTGGGCTGCACCCAGCATGCACTCGCTGTCAGCGTGTTTTCTGGCTCTGCAGCGACTCGTCCAGCAGAGCATGTTCACAGATCTCTGGCCGTCTGCCAGTAGGGTTGGTTTGTTTTTCCACGGATGGGTGAGGTACGTGCCTAACTCTCTTACTTCCTCATGAGTGCCTGCAAAAACAAGTCCCACTCGGTGCCTGCGGCTCCCGAATCGCCTCGCCCGAGAAAATCAGCTTTGTGTGCTGATCGGAAAGACATTCAGACAGACGGAAAAACAGAGTATCGCTTTAATTCTCACTGTATTGACACAGTTTTCTATTTCATTAATAAAAACATTTCCAAAGCACTGCACCGATCTACCAGTTTGCTAAATGATTTTTGAAAATGTGTACACAAGATTATTGGTGCAATCCTTTTAAAAGGGATAGATGACCTAAAAATAACAGTTCTGTACTCTTTACTCACACTCGAATGGGTTTATGACTTTCTTTTGAACTCAAAACAAGGTCTTCTGAAGAATGCTGTAAAAAATCTGCCATAGTTGGAGGCGAAAATACCAATGATTCTTTCCCAAAACTGTCGAGTTTTTGTGCTCAACAGAAGACAGAAACACCCAAACAGGTTTCGAACTGATGTATATTATTCATTCATTCATTTTCCCCTCCAGCTGCAACCCAACACTGGGAAACACCCATACACACTCATTCACCAACATACACTACGGCCAGTTTAGTTAATCAATTCCCCTATAGCGCATGTTTGGACTGTGGAAGCCTGATCTCACGAGAAAACGTAAGCATAGTACGTTTTGCCGAAATCGTACGAATCGTACGAAAATTTACGATTTAAAAAAGGAGGCGTGGCACCCAACCCCACCCCTAAACCCAACCGTCATTGGGTGATGAGCAAATCATACTAAATTGTACGAATTAGATCGTACGAATTCATACGGATTAGCCACAAAATCAAGTTACAAATTGCCGTGAGATAGCGTTGACTGTGGGGGAAAACCACGCCAACACGGGGAGAACATGCAAACTCCTCACAGTAATGCCAACGGACCCAGCTGACCTGCTCGAACCTGCAACCTTCTTGCTGTGTGGCGATCGTTCTACCCACTGCGCCACCGTGATGCCTAATGTTTATTATGGCCGAGTTCAATTTCCTATGCCGAGTTCAGCAATCGCTAGTCAATTAATAATAATAATAATAACTACTCTGAATTTTGAACTGTCAAAGAGACAGTAGACCCAAAAATTGAACTCGGCCATAATAAACATTAGGCATGAAAAAAAAACTTATAAGAAAAATAAGAAACTTTTTTTAAAAAAATAAGAAACTTATACCGGCCCATACCTACGCTTATGTTAGTCTGTTTTTTATTATTCCCGAGGTTTCCATAAAAAATCTGCCATAGTTGGAGGCGAAAATACCAATGATTCTTTCCCAAAACTGTCGAGTTTTTGTGCTCAACAGAAGACAGAAACATCAAAAAGGTTTCGAACTGATTTATATTATTTATCCATTCATTTTCCCTTCCAGCTGCAACCCAACACTGGGAATCACCCACATACACTATGGCCAGTTTGGTTCATCAACTCCCCTATAGCGCATGTTTGGACTGTGGCAGCCTGATCTCACGAGAAAACATAAGCATTTTATGTTTTGGCAGTTATGTTTTTAAATTCAGTCGTACGAAAATTTACGATTTAAAAAAGGAGGCGTGGCACCCAACCCCACCCCTAAACCCAACCATCATTGGGTGATGAGCAAATCGTACTAAATTGTACGAATTAGATCGTACGAATTCATACGAATTAGCCACAAAATCAAGTTACGAATTGCCGTGAGATAGCGCTGACTGTGGGGGAAACCCACGCCAACACGAGAAAACGTACGCATATTACGTTTTGCCAGTTTACGTTTTTAAGTTCAGTTGTATGAAAATTTACGATTTAAAAAAAGGAGGCGTGGCACCCAACCCCACCCCTAAACCCAACCGTCATTGGGTGATGAGCAAATCGTACTAAATTCTACGAATTAGCCAGAAAATCAAGTTACGAATTGCTGTGAGATAACGTTGACTGTGGGGGAAACCCACGCCAACACGGGGAGAACATGCAAACTCCTCACAGTAATGCCAACTGACCCAGCCGACCTGCTCGAACCCGCAACCTTCTTGCTGTGAGGCGATCGTTCTACCCACTGCGCCACCGTGACACCTAATGTTTATTATTAAATTTTTGGGTGTACTCTCTCTTTAACAGTTCAAAATTCAGTGTAGTTATTATTATTACTATTAATTGACTAGCGATTTAGAGTGAAAATACATTTACAAGATATTTTTAAGTCCAACTGTTGTGTTCCTTTCACTTTGCAGCACACTATGACCTACATGTATCCGAGGTAAAATGATTGCCTAACTGGCTTTCAGTCATGAGTCACATATAAACGGATGACAAAAAAAAGAAAAAGAGTTTGGAAATGCAGAACCACGTGGTCTAGACTCTTCGCTATGGGACTTTCCATAATTTTGCCAGCCATCATGAATCACATGCTCTTCTTGGCAGGCTTGAATCAGGCTTTGAGGCTGAACGAAGTCCAGCTCTGATGAATAATCTACCAGTGCAGGTATTCCAGACGCAAAACGGCTCCCAAGTGCACTACTGCTGAAATGATTAAAAACTCCATCAAAGCTGCTGTAATTTCTCTAAACCGCGTCCGAGTCGAAGCCTCATTGCAGCAGTTGTGTTGTTTTATGTGTTTGGGGTTATGGAAGAGTTAAAGGGATGCGGTGGCGCGTGACGTTGCGTTGGCAGCCGCGCTGGAATGTGGAACTCTGAGGGTTCTAAGATCACATTTACACACAGCCCTCAGTAGTGCACTTAAAGCAGCTTTTGTGCAGCTTTAGTTACCATCAGTAAATGGGTCAATACTGTTTTGCAGCTCCTGTGAACTGTGGAGCCCTAAAAAGTGATTAAACTTGATTATTTAAACAATAACATGAAGTCTAAATAAAGATCTGAAGTTAGATATTGCTCACCGAGCGGATTTACAGATGACTGTCTCAAATTAATGGGGATAGTTCACATAAAAATGAAAGTGCTGTCATCATTTACTCAACTTTGTTTTAGACTGTTATTAGTTGTTTGGAAAATGTTGTAAACCTCCAACTATCGACTTCGATATTTGTTTTTTCCTACTATGTAGATCAATGGTTTCAGGTTTTCTGCTACTTCAAAATATACTATTTTGTGTAACATATGAAAGAAACTCGTAAAGGTTTACATGAGAGTAAGTTCACTTTTGAGTGAACTATACTTTTGATGTTAGCCTATTAATCATATTTTTACACGTTTCAAACATGGAAGGAATGTATGGGAGTGACAAATAATACCTCAAAACACAAATCCTTTTTAAAGTACTTGTGCAGTTTATTCACTTAAATTTTGTTACTTTATTCACTTAAATATTTCACTGATATTGGTAGATCTTTAAAAAAAACTCCTGAGGAAAAATTCTGAGCTCAATAATACAGGAAAGCCATTCCACAATTCTGTCAGATTTCAATTTGTGCTGTAAATCGTTAAAACTTTAATAATCTGACGTTTAAATTACGTTTATATTCATTGCACAGCTAGACAGACGGAACTCCGTCGAAGAAACACACTTTCTGAGGTATTTTCCACCGTTTTGGTCGATGTTTTTGATGTCTCTTCAGTTCAGCCTCGTCGAATGACGACTGCAAAAATACGCTCTCATTCAGCGCGCGCTCTCAGTGAGGAGGGAGTAGCGCGCGTGCGCAGAGCGAGTTGTCGAAGAATCAAGTAAATACAAGCAGCCCGGTGACGTCACCGCTCCCACACCGAGAGCTCGCGGGCTGGAGCGCACACTGCCATGAACTTCGGAGCGTAACTTCGCCGTTTTTCTCGCTTTTCGGACGGGCTGGGAAACTACGACCACATATATTCTTTTTTTCCTCATCGCCACGAGCAGCGTTTGGAGAATTTAGTCGCAACATTCGCGCCGTTTCCCCGTGTTCAGCAGCATGTCGTCTGCGGCGGTCGCTGCCTCGCGCAGGCAGTCGTGTTATTTGTGCGATCTGCCCCGCATGCCGTGGGCGATGATCTGGGATTTTACCGAGCCCGTGTGTCGCGGGTGCGTCAACTACGAGGGAGCCGACCGGATTGAATTCGTGATCGAAACCGCGCGGCAGCTGAAGCGCGCGCACGGCTTTCAGGAGGGCAGATCACCGGGTCCGGTGGGCAAACCGGGCAAGGACATGCAGTCCATCAATCACGCGGAACCGGGCTCCCGTCCTCCACAGCCGCTGGATCGCTACCCGTTAACGTCAGATAGACCTCCTAGACTAGGTGCGGAGTACCAACGACAGGCGAATGGGATCCCGGTGCCAAACGGGTTTCCGAAACCCGACGAACCCCCGGAGTTGAACCGACAAAGCCCGAACCCACGTCGGACCGGAGCCATTCCCCCCAACCTGGTGCCGCTGGTGAACGGGAGCATGCAGTCGGTGCACGCGCTTAACGGGAGATCCGTGCAGATGGGCATCCCCCCGGGCGCGCTGGCCGAGCATGTGGGCAAACGTGCGGACGACATGAAGGACAAACACCGGGCCGACAGCATGAGCGACCCGAGCGACGGACACAAGCGGATGGAGGAGTGGACGCAGAAGGGCAAGACGGTGCGGGAGATGATGACGCTGCAGACGCTCGACTCCCGGTTCAAGAAGGAGCACGCGCCGCTGCCGCACAGGATGAGCTACGAGAGCAGCTCCGGTGCCTTAAAAACAGGTACGGGTCACGCTGTACACCGTGTGTGTGGCTGGGATAGTTTTGGAATATTATCAACCATCCCAATATGATAATCTTAGATAATATCGTGTATGAAACACAGCAAGTCTACGCCTGTTATCAGCATTCAACCTGTAGAGTAGAACAAACAGCACGTGCTTTGTGTTTAATCTCATTATTAAAATCAAATCAGATTAATAAAGCACAATAGAATCACAGTGCTGTCCAAAATGTCTGTTAAGAAACTAAAGATACATAAAATAGATATAAGTGACTGCAGTGCATTTAAACAATAGTAACAGTAGAAAGACACTGATTAATAACAATGCTGAATACATCATGGACCGTTTCAGTGTTTAAAACATCCTGTAAGACATGAACAACTCATTTATGCATGCATTGATTTCGTGCTCACACTGTTATATTTAATAATTTTGTTTATAGAATAATTTGAGATGTCAAACTGTGCTGTAATCCGGCATATAATTCTGTGTACACATGTAAAACAGTGTAAAACGTTACATTTCAGGTGCACAATTATATATTTATTTAGTCCTTAAAATAATTTTGAGGAATCAGAAACAAGCTAATTGTCAAACTCGCACATGCATTAGTGTTTAAATCCATATCTAATATAAGAGCAGGTTTAGATGTTGTCCACACTTGTATTGTAAATCTTTATTATAAATTGACATGTCAGAACAGGCAAACTGTCAAACTCACACATGCATTAGTGTCCAAAACCATGTAAAACACCAGAGCATGCTATAAAACTTTAGATTTAACATGCATACTTGCATATTTTTAAATCTTTGATGTGATTGGACATGTCAGAACATGCAAACATCAAAGCCACACATGCATGTTTAGCTCATCTCCGTGTAAATCGCCAGAGAGAGCGTGTTTTAATCAAAACTCCACTCCATCTTGACATTGTTTATTCCTGCACTCAGACTTCAAAGCATGCTTAGAGACTCAAGATGGTGCGTTCATAATAACTGCTCTGCCGTTTCATCATCCGGCCGCTTGCACAGGCCACATTTCCTTTAGAGCCAACAGAAAACAGTGCCAACAACAGGTCACGCATGAAGCGTCGCGGCAGAGTGTGTCGTCTCTGAGTCTAAGAGTGTTTATCTCTCTCTCTCTCTCTCTGCAGACCGTGGTAAGCACTCTCGGGGAATTAAACGGAAAACCTCTCCTGAGCCAGACGGGGAGGGCATTGCTGTTAAACTAAACGGCGAGGGTCAACCATGGCTGCCGTCTCCTTCAGAAGTGCTCAAGATGCCATCTGCAGCCCTTCCAGGATTCGCAGCGGCTCCGCCGTCCACCATTTCCCCACATTCGCGCACTACACCACCAGAAGCGGCCACCGCCGTGCAGAACAGCCAATCGCCGATGGCTGCGCTCATATTGGCGGCGGATAACGCGGGCACGGGTTCACCGAAAGACGGCGGTAATCAGGTGCACTCCACGACCACATCGGCCGCAGGACGGCGAAACAGCGGAAGCCCACAGTCGCCCTCTGCAGGACAAAGGAGACCCGCTTTGGGTGCAACAGGCACCGCACACATCCCAGGCATGGACCCGCAGGCCGGACACCCACAGAGCATTCCCGACTCCTCCGTGCCGCCCAGCAGCGTCCCGCTGTGCTGCACACTGTGCCACGAGCGTCTCGAGGACACACATTTCGTCCAGTGCCCGTCTGTGCCGTCGCACAAGTTCTGTTTTCCATGTTCCCGCGAGAGCATCAAACAGCAGGGGGCGACAGGCGAGGTTTACTGCCCGAGTGGAGAAAAATGCCCGCTGGTTGGTTCCAACGTGCCCTGGGCGTTCATGCAAGGCGAAATAGCCACCATTCTGGCTGGGGACGTAAAGGTTAAAAAGGAGCGGGACCCTTGATTGTTTATTTTGATCCTTTTCCTAATCACCAATCATAACGCATACCATCCAAAACCAGAACTAACGGACTTGTATATAAGACCTTAAGGGGAACTGTACATGGGTAAACACGGCTGTATCATTTTAATTTGATTTCCTTCTCTTTTTTTTTTTTTTTTGAATACGTTGTGTTTCTATAATCTTTTTTTGAAGCTAAAACGGTATGCACACACACACACACACACACACACACTCTGAACAGATTCCGTGTCCTCCCTCATTCAGTGAGCGAACGCTCAGTCGGTGTACTCGTAGAACTGGTGGCAGTCCATGTTTAAACACAGAATGTGACTAATACTCTTTAAGCACTTGGCAAAGAAACTGAATCTGCTTTTAGCTGTATTGTATGCACTTGTTTAAAAAAAAAATTGCCAAATACAATTTCTGACCTTGTAATAACAATGTGACGTGTCTGTGGTTGGCTTATTGTCTGGCCTCGCTGAATCATGCGGCGCGGATGATGCAACAGCAGAGCGAGTGCAAACAGAGAGGAGAAAAAAAAGGCTTGCTTTCTATCCCAGTGCATGCTGGGAGTTCACCGCCTCAATAATAGTAACTGATATATCAACTATTTTGCAAAGGTAACCCGAGAGCGCATGCGTCAGGAAGAGTATCTCCTTTTTTTTCCTGCTCAACATGCAAGCCTTGACTTGTTCGGCACATTGTTTTCAGGCTCCATGTGGAGCAACCTAATGCTGCGTGCAAGACGACACTCCACGCTATTTTTATGCACATGCTGGGAGTTAAGAGCTCGTAAACAATCTCTCCTTTAGCCTTTTTTGGAGCATAAAGACGCTTGTAGATACTTCATGCTATTCGACGCGCTTTACAAGAAGTTTTCATCAGTTAATGTATCCACTAACATGAATGTACACTAACTAGTACATGTTCTTCTGGCTTAGTCCCTTTATTTATCAGGGGTCGCCACAGCGGAATGAACCGTCAACTATTATGGACCATTCATTCATTTTCCTCCAGCTTAGTCCCTTTATTCATCAGGGGTCGCCACAGTGGAATGAACCGCCAACTATTATGGACCATTCATTCATTTTCCTTCAGCTTAGTCCCTTTATTCATCAGGGGTCGCCACAGTGGAATGAACCGCCAACTGTTATGGACCATTCATTCATTTTCCTTGAGCTTAGTCCCTTTATTGATCAGGGGTCGCCACAGTGGAATGAACCGCCAACTATTATGGACCATTCATTCATTTTCCTTTAGCTTAGTCCCTTTATTCATCAGGGGTTGCCACAGTGGAATGAACCGCCAACTATTATGGACCATTCATTCATTTTCCTTCAGCTTAGTCCCTTTATTTATCAGGGGTCGCCACAGCGGAATGAACCGCCAACTTATCCAGCATTTGTTTCACGCAGCGGATGCCCTTTACTGGGGAGCATCCATACACACACACATTCACAACATGCAAACTCCACACAGAAATGCCAAGTGACCCAGCCGAGGCTCAAACCAGCGACCTTCTTGCTGTGAGGCGACAGCAGTACATACTACGCCACCATGTCGCCCCTATACTAGTTATTAACACCCAAAGTTGAGCTTGTTAGCGTTAGTTAATGCACTGTGAGTTAACAACTAACAATGAAGGAGGTTACTTTCATTAATGTTAACAGGCATGAGTAAATACTGTAATAAATGTATTATTCATTGCTTCCTAATGCCAGTAAATACATTAACAAAGGTCACAATTCACTGTATTAACAAATCATTATCTAACACTACTACTACTACTAGTTAGCTGTTTATTAATAGTTGGTAATGCAGATGTTGGGATTAGGGATGTTAAATAAGATTATAGTTCTTGTATTATTCATTGCTTCTTAATGCCAGTATGTACGTTGACTTACACGGGAACACTTCAGGTCACAATTCCCTGTATTAGCAACCATTATCTAACACTACTACTACTACTAGTAGTTAGCTGTTTATTAATAGTTAGTAATGCAGATGTTGGGTAGGATTAGGGATGTAAAATAAGATTATAATTTATAATTATATATTTAATTATGGACATCATGGTGGTGTAGTGGGTTGCACAGCCGCCTCACTGCAAGAAGGTCGCTGTTTCGAGTCTCAGCTGGGTCAGTTGGTATTTCTGTGTGGAGTCTGCATGTTCTCCCCGTGTTGGTGTGGGTTTCCTCCGGGTGCTCCAGTTTCCCCCACAGTCCAAACACATGCGCTATAGGTGAATTGGGTTGGCTAAATTGTCCGTAGTGTATGTGTGTGAATGTGCATGAATGGATGTTTCCCAGTGATGGGTTGCAGCTGGAAGAGCATCCATTGCGTAAAAACACATGTTGGATGAGTTGGCGGTTCATTCTGCTGTGGAGACCCTAGATTAATAAAGGAACTAAGCTGACACGAAAATGAATGATATTTAATTATATATACTAATGAACAGTTCATATCTCACTAATAGGCAGGTAATAAGCCTATATACTAACCCAGGGGTTCTCAAACTGGTACACGTACCACTAGTGGTACATAAGCTCCCTGCTAGTGGTACACGGAGGAATCGCTGACTAATTAAAGTAAAAAATGAACACACTTTTAACCCTTTCACACGTAGGATAACATTGATGTTATTAGTTAATTTATTTTATCAGGCTAAACCTTTTATTTAAGTGACTGATAATAATAAATATTCCCAATAAGAAGAATTATCTGCCTCGTTTTGAACCGTGCAGTGCTGTAGCTGCTTCATTAGGCCTACTGCGCTACTGTACTTCAATACCGGTCATTATGGTGGTACTTGGAGAGACCATTTTTTTATGAGGTGGTACTTGGTGAAAAAAGCTTGAGAACCACTGTACTAACCTATACAAAAACTAAAGTGTTACCATTACGTTAACTAATACAACCTTTTTAGATAAGTTACTTATTTATTTAACTTAAAAATGCTCTAATTAATTGTTGATCTTATTAATGCAGTGTATTAGGCGGCATATTCTTTGTTTTTATCATTGCTCATGGTTAGGGCCACACGGAATCTGCGCGCGCAGAATTCTGCAGATTTCCACAGATTTTTAGCCCATCATTGATTCTGTTTATTTACTGGTGTAAATGTGTGTAAATGTATATTTAATCAGTTTTCAAATTAATTTCAGTAATAATATTGATTAATATGAAAATATTGATGTGATTTATTTATAATACAGTTAGTAAAGTACTATTTTTCGGTGTTTTAGTAGATATTTTATATGAAAGGCTTGCTTTGTTTACCAAATGAAGTGGATTTAATTAGATTCGCATTGTAAACATTAAATAAATGTTAAAAAGGTATTACTTTTATTTCATATATTAAGGTTTTAGTCATGATACTCCCAAAATCATTCCGCATAAATCCGCAGATTTTTAACAAAATACTCCGCAGAAATAGCAAAAAATGTCCGCAGATTCCGTCTGGCCCTACTCATGGTTCAAGCTTATTGTAAACAGTCAGTAATACGCAGAAACTCTTGCTTTTCCCCCTGCCTGATCGGCTTTTGTTCTGTTTAATCAAACTGAACTCTTCAGAATCATTAATTATATTGTAGGTTTAAAGCATCAGCTTATAAAGCGAGCGCCGGCCGTCTGACTATCCTCAGAGCTGTGGCGTAGCATATGCTTAATGAAATGTGGCAGATCACGTGACTGTGCTGGAATTCCTGAGTCACGCTCGGCCGCCCGCCTCCCTCTCTCTCTCTCCCTCTCTCTCTCTCTCTCTCTCTCTCTCTCTCTCTCGCTCTGCACTGAAATGAATGAGATCTGTGTTCTTACATCAGTCACATGTGCTGCCGTTAACCCTTTCACAACCAACATGACCTGGAAAACAGCTCTCAGGGTTCTTACGGCTGCTGGAGATCCTTGAATTGCTTGAATTTATTTTCGTATTTTGGGATTCATGAGTGTTTTGGGTTTATTTGCGGTGGTGAATTGCGTTATGGGATGTTGATCTCTGCTATGTCGACTTTAGATGTTGAAAATTTAACTCCACAGTTTAAGAAAGTGACTTTTATTAAGATGAGTTTGAGATAATATAATGTATAAGAAATAACATCTAGAGAAATACCAGAACATGTGCTGCAGTTTATTACAAGGTTACTGTAGCGTGATATACAACACCAACACTGACAACACAGCACTGCAAACTACTAAAAATTTTCAGTTTTGTAACTTTTCAAGGTTAAAATAATCATTAAAAAATAAACAGACATAATAAACAGTAAATATCTTAATAGTAGGCATGTAACAAGCCAGTAGTTAGTGTTGTCTTAATCCACTTCATTAAACACAGTACACAGACATCACCTATATCAGGAGTGTCCAAACTGGGTCCTGGAGGGCCGGTGTCCTGCATAGTCTAGCTCCAACTTTCTTCAACACACCTGCCTGGACGTTTCTAGTATACCTAGAAAAAGCTTGATTAACTGGTTTAGGTGTGTTTAATTGGGGTTGGACAGAGTTGGACACCCCTGACCTATATGCTATAACGCCGCAGCTTAAATGTTTATATATAATAACTTATCTTTGATTGTAACTTGATTAGATTTTTTTTTATTTCGAATATAAAAATCATACACAAAACAACTCTTTAAAAACTTAATTCTTTCAACTTATAACTTAATTAGTTTGTAATGCAGTAATGTGCATATTTTGTAAAGCTTCTTTGACTATAAATATTGTAAAAATAATAACAATAACATAATAATTATGAATAAAAAAATCTAATAAAAAATTTCAGAAAACATCACTTTTAGGTAAAAGGCAGGTAATAATCCTGGAGTAAATGCTGAGGATAGTTAAACGTTTAACGTTTTAATGGGGGTTGGACAGAGTTGGACACCCCTGACCTATATGCTATAACGCCGCAGCTTAACTGTTTATATATAATAACTTATCTTTGATTGTAACTTGATTATATTTTTAAAATTTATTTATTTCGAATATAAAAATCACACACAAAACAACTCTTTAAACACTAAATTCTTTCAACTTAATAACTTACTTTGTTTGTAATGCAGTAATGTGTATCTTTTGTAAAGCTGCTTTGACTATAATTATACATTTTTATTATTAAAAAAATATTTATTTAATTATTATTATTATAAAAGTGCCTTACAAATAAACTTAAATATTAATAATAATAATTTAATAATTATAAATAAAAAAAATCTAATAAAATTTTTTAGAAAACATCACTTTTAGGTAAAAGGCAGGTGATAATCCTGGAGTAAATGCTCAGGATAGTTAAAAGCTGCCTCATTATTGTTTGCTGCACATGTTTGATGATGTGTAATTGCGTCATTGATATGTCAGGCTGGTGTATTGGAGTTGAGATACTGAAAGCAGATATTGAAGGCGTGAATCAGACAGAATGAGCTGTGTTTGCTCCAGGATTCCAGCAATGCCGGCACGTCTCTCAGCGCGGGCCGAAACTCAACACCCCGAGGGGGAAAAGACTCAGAGATGAATCGCTGTACTCCGGTTTCTCTGCAGCTCTTTCTGTCTTTTGTTTGTGCAGCTGTCACACCCGCTCGCCCGCTCCCTCGCCCGCCCTCAGCGCTTCGTGTCAAATGCATGTTTGCAACCGTCACACCAATGCACGACTTTCCCGTGTTTCACAATTCAGCACTTTCTGACGTCACAGCAGGTCTGTGATTTAGCAGTTTTATTTAGTTTGCTAATATTGTGTGGGAGACAGACTCCAAAACATGCTACTGTTATGATAAAGGGGAGCTATTATGCAGGAATCACTTCTATAAGGGCTTGTGTGTCAGCACTATCTGCAGCCTCTAATGCTAAACATGAATTAATTGTATTTATTATAATCAGACTTGATGCAGAAACACTGATTGACATTCTCCCTTTGTACGTGTCATCAGTACGCCCACTAGTGCCCATCATCTCTCCCTCATTAGCATAAACAGCAGCCCTGAGTGAGAAGCAGCCGTCTGTCCATTAGCCATTAGAGTGTTTGAGCTGCTGGAGATAATGTCAGCATAGACTCAGAGGATTATAGATGTGGAGTTTTAGGCCCCGTTTACACTAGTGCGTTTTAGTTTTAAAACGGCGTTTTAGCATGAAAATGATCCGCGTCCACACTAGCGTTTCACCCAGCGTTTCTGAACACATCTCCCTCCACACTACTCCACCACAAACGTATATCACGTGACCATTCGCGCACTCTGGGCATGCGCGCTCAAGTATAAACAGGAAGCTCGTGTCTCGCTCGGCATTTGGTTATTGTTAGTCAACAAACGTTGGTTGAACGATGAACGCGATGGTAAAGAAAGCAAGAGAGGTCTTTTAGTGGACAGACGACGAGGTCGAGTTGTTACTTAAAGTAACAAATGAATATAAAACATCCATGGCTATCGAAAATACAGAGTTTACAGTGAAGCAGTGGTGCAAAAAGGGGGTATGCAGTATATGCGGGGCATAGGGGCGCCACACATGAGGGGGCGCCATTGTGCCAAAACTATTTTTGATATTATCTTTATTAAAAGTTTCAAATAATAAAAATAAATAAATATTTTTGGTTAAAAATGTAGTTTATATTAATGCAGTTTATATTAATATAATAATGTATTTTATTAAATAAATAATTATACCACCCCTCCCTTGACCATTTGTTTGATCATTTGCTCGGTTTTCAAAATGCAAAGAGTGAAGAGACGTGGAGCGCAAAATAGAAAACAGAAAAAACAAACAAACAATGCCTTAAAATGAAAACTGCCATGACAAATTGGATAATAAGAGATTGGTAAGCTTAACCCTCACTATTATTACCATACTTTTAATCAACTTCTAATGTTTTTGGGAGCGAAGGGCGCCATATCATTAATTATTCATTATCGCCACGCAAACCACTGCATGGGCTTTTACATAACATAAATGCAGACGAGGTGGTTTTGTTCAGGCAGGGAGGCAGTGACGCACAGCACACCTGGAATCGCATACTTCCATCCTGTATATTATGTGAAAAACAGTATAATTCTATTTATACTTGGCTAAAGCCATGGGCTGGCGTAAAGTTGACTTTATGGTAAACGCTTGATAGTCATAAATTTGTGGACCGTCAGCTTCAAAAGATACAATCTGTATTCACTGCATTTCAATGTTGATTAAACATTAAAGTTACTATAGTTATTTAGTGAAGAGCAGCAAATGTATCTCCGCAAAACTTGAACCCACATACCCCTCAGTAAATGTGCAGTTGCGCCCCTGCAGTGAAGGCTGGTATTGCTGTTTTCCGGTGGCGTTATAGTCATGTGCGCTTGATGAATAAGGAAAGGATACGCAATGACCCAAAAGCCCCAATCGAGTAGTGAATCTCAGCATCACGCCTCCGTTTTCAGACGTCTCCGTTTCCCCCATCCACACTGAGACGGAGCAGCAGCGCTTTAGAATGAACACGGCCTCTCCAGTGTTTACAAAACACTCCGTTTTCGGGACTCGAAAACTCCGGTGTAGTGTGGACGGATGGCGTAACCGTAGCAAAACTTATGTGTTTTAAAACGAAAATGCATTAGTGTAAACAGGGCCTTAGATGAACAGCGACTGGAGTCTCCATAGACTGACAGAAGCTCACACTGACACTGAAGCACACCTTCTGTCGTAATGGTGATGCACTGGTGTTTGTAGCTCCGCCTTCTTCTGAATATAGCAAAATCTCATTTGAATTTAAAGCGACAGTCACCGAAACACCTAAAAGCTTCAGTTTCAGATAGTCAGAAAACAGTATTTGTGTGCTTTTTTGAGCTGAAAGAAGCTTAAAGTGTTATCTTAATTATATTAATTTAATAATTATTAATAAAAACATTCTAACTGAACAATTCAGAAAGCTGTTAACCTCTTAAACGGTGACGTCATCAACTTCCCTTTCATTTTTAAAGGTCCGTGGTTGCGCAAGACCCCTATAAGTGGTTCCGTTTGAAAGCGTAGAAGCTATATTTTATGCACATATGCATCACTTAGGTTTTTATTTTACTGTACAAAAGTTATTAACATTTAATTACAACAAAATACTGGATACCCGAGCTGTCATTTTCATTTTTTTATATGCTTCATATATGACACACATGTACAAGTCATAGCTCAAATAAAAGCTTTTGCCTGTCCATGTACAATTCTAGCGTTCCTTTACTGAATTATATTCACATATCAAACAGTTATCTAATGAATCACCGCGTTTTTTTTATTGCGCAGAAAAATAAGCTTTTTTTCTAGGAGCTGAGGAAGTTTTGGAGAAGCTGACTTTGACTTCTTTGATATAATGTTATGATACAAATGGGAAGGAGAAATGAGAAAGTGATGGAAACTCATGTTCTTAAGCAAATACGTCATGTTTGATTTGATCAAAAAGTTATTTTCCCAATATTCAGTTGAATTACAATAACATTTGCATACTCTATGGTAGAGACAAAATTCTTTTTCCTAGTGTTTGCTGCTCTCTGCTGGTTTCAAGCAGAACTGTCTGGAGTTTCTTATTCTCTTATGGGATTATCTACACATTTTCAAAAAAGCATTTTAGAACATTTAGAGCATTTTGAAGTAAGTCATCATAAAACAGAAAACATAACAAATATTATTTATTACTTTCAGCAGTTTCTTTTGTAAATTCAAATGGTTTTCTGTCCAATAACACTGGAATTTGTCATTTATACCACTGCATTTGGATATGGAAGACTTTCCAAGTTTGGTAGGCGGAAATTACATTAAAAAAGGTATAGCACCTCTCATCAGTTGGAATACAATAACTTTTGCATAGATTATGATAGAGGCATTTTTCTTATGATTACCGACATGTGCAGGAACCACCAAAAATTAATTACAGAAACCTAGACCACACAGAACCTAAAAGGTACTCTTTTAAATTTGAGTTTATAAAGAAAAAATACAGAAAGCGCCTCTTTTTAAGTGTTTATGATAACACAGACAACATATACAATTATTTTAATCACTTTCAACAGTGTTTTATGAACATTTAAGGGTTTTCTTTAAAATGATACCACATTTTTGCATTTACTCCTCTGCATGTGGATTTAGGAAGCTTTTAAAATTGGGTAGACAAAATCCAGGTGGAAATCCCAAAATAGCACCAGAGTGTAAGAGGTTAATGTACTTTTAATTAATTAAAGAATATTTTTCCATAAAACTATCAACAAACGTACCTTTCATAGAAAGCAGCTCTAGAAAGTTTATTTCCTGAATTTCACAACTCCTTTGTGTGTGTGTGTGCGTGCGTGCGTGCGTGCGTGTGTGTGTGTGTGGTGTTTCGCATGAGAACTGGTCAGTTTAGTTCACTGCTCAGAGCTGTTTACTAAAGAGTTCTCTGTAATCCCTGCGAGAGTGAAAAGTGTTTCCGCATTGAGGGCCGGCAGTCTGAGCTGAACTCAAGCAGATTGTTTGCCACATCAGCAGTTTTGTCCATTTGGCTGCAGGGCTCCTGCTGTATTACATGAACACACACACACACACACACACACACACACACATATGGGAGGGGAACTAGGGAAAAAGACAAACACCCCAGATCACATTCCTGAGCCCCTGCTTGAACGTCTCAGCTAAAGAAGTTCATTTTATTGGTATTATTGTTGTTGTTGTTGTTGTTGTTGTTGTTATTTTTTATTTTATTATTATTATTTTATTTTTGCTCTTTCTGATCCCCAAACTTCTCATTATTATTGTTGTTGTGGTATTATTATTATTATTATTATTATTATTATTATTATTATTATTGTATCATTATTAAGATGGTGATGATAATGATGATGGTTATTATTATTATTAATATTGTGGTATTATCATTATTAATGTGTTGTTATTATTATAAATATAATAATTATTAATTTTATTATTATTGTATAATAATAATAATAATAATAATAATAATAATTATTATTATTATTATTATTATTATTATTATTATTATTGTTATTATCATTATGGTATTATTATTATTA
>CAIGQQ010033648.1:402294-413467 GCA_903798035.1 Danio albolineatus
GATAGATAGATAGATAGATAGATAGATAGATAGATAGATAGATAGATGTTTGTGCTGTGAAACAATTTATTGCATCCAAAATATATTGCATAGTATATTTATAAATTTTTTAATGTATAAATATTTATATAAAACAAATATGCTTCTAAATATATTTCTTTAGCATTTTTTGTATTTTGTTAACAGTATGTGTGTGTGTATGTATACATACATAAATATACACAGTACACACATGTCATGTAAATACAAACTTTCATCTCGGATGCGATTAATCGTGATTGATCTTTTGACAGCACTAATGTGTGTGTATATATATATATAAATATATGCACTCGTTTTTGCGATTATTTTAGAATTTCAGATTCGTGTAAAGTTGGTTTTATATTCGCACATTCAGATTTTCTGCTTAATATAATTTCTGTGAAGTATTGTAAAATAGTGAAATCATATTATCAGCCAGTGACTCATAGTGCTGATGTTGGTTTGAAGTCATGCTTGCATGCGATTTCAGACCCAATATTCAAAGTAGGGGTAAACAATACAAACATTGTCACTTTAAGTAAGAAGATGGAGGCATCACGGTGGCGCAGTGGGTGGCACGATCGCCTCACAGCAAAAAGGTAGCTGGTTCGAGTCTCGGCTGGGTCAGTTGGTGTTTCTGTGTGGAGTCTGCATGTTCTCCCCGTGTTGGTGTGGGTTTCCTCCGGGTGCTCCGGTTTCCCCCACAGTCCAAACACGTGCTATAGGGGAATTGGGTAGGCTAAATTGTCCGTAGTGTATGAGTGTGTATGGATGTGTTTCCCAGTAATGGGTTGCAGCTGGAAGGGCATCTGCTGTGTAAAACATATGCTGAATAAGTTGGCGGTTCATTCCTCTGTGGTGACCCCTGATCAATAAAGGGACTAAGCCGACAAGAAGATGAATGAATAATAAAAATAAATTAAATTATTGTTTTAAAAGGTATATAGCATTCATTTTTTTATAAGATTATTATATATTGCAGTATAATATTTGATTTATTATATGCTATAATAATACTCCATAATCATATTCCAACACAAAAGTTACTCAGTACTCACTGTAATGAGATTAAATTGTAATAATCACCATTAATAGAAATACAAACTCAGAGAAAAGCATTCAAGCATGAATCACCGTAACGATTAGTCAGCCTGCTCTGAAATAGAGGAATAAACATCAGCATCGCCCTCAAATCAAGATTCATCTCTAATTTTCTCACTAGCGATAACACACACACACACACACACACACACACACACTGATGTGGTTTCTGGTATTTATGGTTTGTTTCCTCTGTCGTGTTCCTGTGAGTTTCTCGTTTGTTTCTTTGATTTATTTCTCACGATGATGTAACAAACTAGAGCAGCACGATATTGGAAAAATCTGACATTGCCATATTCAGTTTTGCCACGATATATATTGCGATTAGGCCTGTCACAGTATCTATTTTTTGTTGTCAGAAATATTGCAGCAAAATATATTGCAATAAACAATATTATTGTCATTTTAAGACCATTTTATGATGCCAGAATGATGATATAATTCAATTAAATTCATGTTTACGTATTTCTCTAGTTCTTTTACAGTGTAGATCAGTGGTTCTCAACTGGTTTGGCCACGGGACCCACATTTTTACATGGTCATCAAGCCGCGACCCAAATTTTTAGGAACTGTAATATAATTTTAGGAATTATAATTAATTTGTATTTATTTGTTAACATACACAAGTAGTGACAGATAAATCATGAGAAAATCAGCGAGACTTACAAATAAACAATATTTTATTGCTGACATTTAACAAAATGTGTCAAATTATAGAAATATTACAAAGTAAAAACGACAAACACTGTAAACAGCGGTTAGGGGAAGGAAAGGTTGTTACCATAAACAACACTGAACTGTTAATAAAACATGAACACAGATCCTGTTGAACAGAACAAACCAGCACATTGTAAAATGATTAGAATATTCATAACCATTTTTACATCTAATATGACAGCAGTTATAAACATCTGTTTCACTTACAGTAATTTGGGAAGATAATGAGATAACTGAGGATGTGCTTTACTGATGTGATAAGAGTTTCAGAGTCAGGGGTGATGGTAGACAGTGCTACCTGAAGATCCTGCTCTATGTACAACCTGTTCCTTTGCTTGGAGTCAAGCTGCACCAAGGAAGAGAAGCCACTTTCATACAGATACGTAGTTCTGAATGGGATGGGTTTGATCACTCTCAGATCGCCAAAACTGGGAGAGGCTTACTTCACTGAATTTCTGTTTCAGCGTCTTATCATGACAGTTCCACCAGCTGACTCTCTGTGTTGCTCGGCAACGTGACGCACGCATTTCAAAATAAAAGTCCGGTATACGCAAAACAAGTTAAAAATTAAACTTTTGTTGTTTCTTTGACCACACACTCCCCGACCCACTGAAAATGTTCCTGCGACCCACTTTTGGTTCGCGACCCACCAGTTGAGAAACACAGGTGTAGATGGTGTCGTAGCAGCTGAACACAGGAGTTCTAGTAAACTGAACCTGTGTCAGTCCAGTGTTCAGTGTTGAAGTTCAGTTAAGTTTAGTTCAGGTCAGTGTGGTTTAATCTTCACTGCTGAGAGTCCAAACACTGAAGAGCAAATCCATCCATGCGCAGCTCTACAAGTCCAAGCATGTAAGCCAGTGGCGACAGTGGCGAGTAACAAACTTCACCAGTATCATACTATCATGATAATGCAAGTACACTCCTCCAGAGAACACATCATATTTCATTCTTAAGAATATTTCAGGTAATTATAGTCATTTTAAACATTTAATGATCAGGCATTGGGTTAGATTGTGAAAACGCATATCCTAAATGCATAATAATACATGTTAACAAGGTAAAGAGTAACAGAGACTACAATACCTGCTACCAGATCTGTTTTCAGTCGTCAGATACCAAGAATAAATTATACTATAGTAATTTATAGTAAATACTACAGTGTTTTTAACTATACTGACACTGTACTGACACCTCCGATAGAGATGTTGCGCAATCAGCTAAAATGATCTAGAATTGTTTTTTATGTATGGCCGATAGGGCTGTGCAATATGGACAAAATTATCATATTGCGTTTTTTTTTGGTGAATGAACGAATATTGCGATTGCGATTTTATTTGCGATATTGGTAACTGTTTTTGCTTTTTCAAACAAGCTACACACACACATTCTACATGTATTCAGTGCACAAGAAGTGCAGAACCAAACATTTCCCAATAAAACAACACAGTATTAAGTTTAATAAATAAAACTGCAGTATAAGTGTCTTTAAAACAGACGACATCTTTCTCCCGCTCAGCTTAGCTGTTATTGCCCGGCGTGCTGCGTCAGCTCTGATACAGGAATAATGCGTACAACATATTCTAAATAAAAATCTAAATAAATTAATGGATCAAATTGCAGCCTTATACGATTTGGAAAGTACAGATTAATTGCACAGCCCTATTGGCCGATATATATTACATCACTAAAAATGATTGAGCTAATGTCCACATATTGATTATTGTGACAGGCCTAATTGCGGTGTGAATATAATACAATCCAAAGTTGGCCCATGGTAACCTTTGATTTGGCCCACCATCCCATCTGAAGAGAGAGGAAGAACGGTGGGGATGTGTTTGGGGTGAATGCCTTCGACAGAGAGCGTTATTTTGATTTGATCGTAACCCTTTATTTCTTTGTTTTATTGCTGAGCTACAAAAAACTCCACTAAAAATTAAGTGTTGTAAATGATTCAGAATTTTAAAATGTAAAATATGTCACTTGACAAAAAACGATGCACAAGACATCAGAGAGCAAATGAAGGCAGAGGTAGGCGCAGGTCAGCTAGTGTTTTCAGCAGAACTCCAGTGTGGTGTTAATGAGATTGTTTATGTTTTACTGTAAGAATATGTCTATTTAAAAAAACTGTAAAACATTACTCTGCATTAGTTAACATGATTTGAATCAATGTTTTGTAGTTATTTTTAAATGTTAGCAAATAAATTTGGAAATAACCCATGGCAAATTTAATGTTATATGATGTTATGTTTTGGGTTTGGTACATATTCGGCCCACATACCCCAATCAAGTTTGTCTTTGGCCCTTTATAATAAAAAGTTTGGGCACCCCTGATTTAGATTGACCGGGAGTCTTTTACTTTGCAGTGCACATCTGCATTAATGATGACTAGGGCCAGACAGAACCTGACAGTTTTTGGCTATTTCTGCGGAGAATTTTGTTTAAAAATCTGCAAATTTATGCGGAATTATTTTGGGAGTATCATAACTAAAAACTTAATATATGAAATAAAAAATAATGGTAATAAAAGTCATAAAATAACTTTAGAATGCAAATCTATCTAGATCCACTTATTTGGTAAACAAAGCAAGTCTCTCATATAACAGAAAATATGACTTTACAAACCGTATTGTAAATAAATCAAATAAACACTTTTTTATTTTAGTCAATATTATTACTGAAATAAATTTAAAACTGAATAAATATAAATTTACACACATTTACACCAGTAAACAAATAGACTCAATGATGGGCCAAACATCTGCAGAAATCTGCGGCCTATTGATGACAAACTACAATCAAAAGTAAACAAACAAACCGTGCTTTTTGGTTTTCTGAGGTGTCTAACAGTATTCAAGTTCAGAAATTAAACAATCAAATGTAAAACAACAACGAATAATATTCAATAATATCTTTTTCTATCAGGCCCCGTTTACACTAGTGTGTTTTAGTTTTAAAACAGTGTTTTAGCATGAAAATGATCCGTGTCCACACTAGCGTTTCACCCAGCGTTTCTAAACAGATCTCCGTCCACACTACTCCACCACAAACGTATATCACGTGTAGGCCTGTCACAATAATCAATATATCAAGAGCTCAATAATTTTTGGTGATGCAATATATATCGCCCATACATAAAAACAATTTTTGCAACATTTTAGGTTATTGCACAACATCTCCATCTCTATTGGAGGTGTCAGTATGGTTAAATAACACTATAGTATTTACCATAAATGACTAAAGTAAATTTTTATGTGGGTGTCTGACAACTGAAATTAGATCTGATAGCAGATATCGCAGCCTCTGTTACTTTTTACCTTGCTTTTTTTTTTTTACATTTATTATTATTTGTTTTTGATATGCGTTTTCACATTCTGAGTCCAAAGTTTAATCATTAAATTATTAAAATGTCTAAATTAAATATTCTATAGAACAATATATGATGCGTTCTTTTGAAGAGAGTACTTGCGTTAGGATGCTATTATTTTGCCCTTCTGGCATTATATAATGAGTGGCCTAAAATGGTCTTAAAATGACAATAATATCCTTTATCGCAATATATTTTGTTGCAATATATCGTACAACAAAAAATAGATATCGTGACAGGCCTAATCACGTGACCATTCGCGCACTCTGGGCATGCACGCTCAAGTATAAACAGGAAGCACGTGTCTCGCTCGGCATTTGGTTATTGTTAGTCAACAAACGCTGGTTGAACAATGAACGTGATGGCAAAAAAAACAAGAGAGGTCTTTTTGTGTGAAGGCTGGTCTGCCGTCTGCCGGTGGCGTTATAGTCATGTGATAGGGGCTTGACGAATAAGAGAAGGATACGTAATGACCCAAAAGCCCCAATCGAGTAGCGAATCTCAGCATCACGCCTCCGTGTTCAGACGTCTCCGTTTCCCCCATCCACACTGAGACGGAGCAGCAGCGCTTTAGAATGAACACGGCCTCTCCAGCGCTTACAAAACGCTCCGTTTACAGCGCTCAAAACTCCGGCGTAGTGTGGACGGATGGAGCAACCGTAGCAGAACTTATGCGTTTTAAAACTAAAACACATTAGTGTAAACGGGGCCTAATTATTTAGTAAGTAATATAATCCTGTGATGTGACTGTTGCACACTGAAGTATCAATGCTCAAACCATGTATTGTTCAGCCCTATCACACAGTATATTCTGCTGGAGTAATGTTTCGAGACACCGTATCCTCCTCACACCTATGAGGAAGTCTTTAAACGCCCGACACTCCTTTCTGTGAAAATCCAGTGTTAATCTTAATGCATTTGAACTTTCTCAGACCTGAATTCATTCATTCATTAGTAATCCCTTTATTAATCAGGGGTCGCCACAGTGGAATGAACCACCAACTATTCCTGTGTATGTTTTATGCAGTCGATGCCCTTTCAAACTTGGACCCAATACTGGAAAACACCCATACACAGTCATTGACACACACACACTCATACACTACGGCCAATTTAGTTAATCAGTTCACCTATAGCGCATGTGTTTGGACTGTGGGGGAAACACCCGGAGCACCCGGAGGAAACCCACACCAACACGGGGAGAACATGCAGACTCCACACAGAAACACCAACTGACCCAGCCGAGACTCGAACCAGCGACCTTCTTGCTGTGAGGCGAACGTGCTAACCACTGAGCCACCGTTGTAATGCGCTTGCTGTCTGAAAGGGTGCACTTTATTTTGCGCAAAGTCATGCTTTACTACCTGTAAGTCCTTGAATTGCTCCGCTGTGAGATTGAGATGAGATATTCAGACCTGAAGGGCAGCGATTGATTAATGAATGCTGGTGGAAAGTCTGTGGCATTTATGGGTCGTTTGCTCGGACGTCCGCACAGTCGGACTGTGTGTGTTTTATTGTGCATGTTGAGTGAAGGACAAACTGTGACTGGCATTTCAGCCGGCAAACGAGCAGGAAAAATGATTCTGTAGGGAAGTGAATGGTGCATAAAATGTAATGAACAAATTCCAAGCATAGATAAACACAATAGAAGCTAAGATGAAAGTGAAATAAGCAGTGCATCCTTTGTGGTTTTGTATATATAAATGTAAAAATTACACTGCAAAGTCTTTATTGTAAGAATTATGCAATAAAATGATTCTTTATTAAACTTCCAGTTAGCAAAAGGTGAATACTTTAAGATTAAACTCTGCAGCGACTCCACGAATCTTGTGTTCTCAGTGCAGTAGGGTTGGGTGATGTCGACCAATTTGGCATCGTACAATGTCTAATGTGAAACATTGCGATGGACAATGGTATCGTCGTCATAGTGAATTAAAGAATTCATAGCGAATGAATTATTTGTAGCTAACCAAATCATCAATAAATGAATGAATGAATGAATTTATTTATTTACAGGGACAGTATTTAATTCTGTATACAGTGAAGTCTGTAGTGTTGTTTTACATTTGATTTATTAAATTCTCCTCCTTAATACTGCTTGACGTCCTGGAAAACCTCAATAAAACACTGTCAATTCATTTCTATATTTCTCTCGGTTATGTTTATCCATCAGGGCTCAACAGTAAGAACTGCCTGATGGCACGGGGACAGTGTGAGAGACGCTCGGGACAGTAGACAGAATCGTTACTGGCCTGATCAGGCCAGTGCTGCCTTGTCACGACATGTTATTTTGCCTCAACTATTAGTCAATTGCATGCATATATAGTCTTAAAATCAAGAAATAGTTTGTGCTTTAGAGTATTTGAACGCTACCTTCTCTGTGAAGTCAAGAATACCAAATTGCTTTGTTGGTTCCCACTGTAGCAGACATGTGCTCAGCTGGATATTACTGGAAGTGTGCAGATGAACCAGAGATGGCCCAGCCTTGTGCTGTGTTCCTCTGAGGAGCTTCTGAAATCTACACGCTTACACCGGAGGGTTCGTCGACCGTTTGTTAAAGGAAGGAGCAGAAAAGACTATTGATGTATGCAGGGGCGGACTGGCCATAGGGAGGCCTGATGGCGGATCTGGCCTGCTATGCAACAAGTGTAAGTGCGTGTGATTAAAACGGTCGCCTCATTGTTTTCTCCAGCTTGTAAATGATGTATTTAATTGTGTTTTGTAACTTGTAACTGCTTGTAGTGTCTCTGGTTAACTTGTATTGTCATATCGCGTCTAAAAGCACGCTGTAAACGCGACTCGTGCCGCTTTGTTTACTGATTAAAATGCGTTTGTGAGCTCGTGTTCCTCTGCTGTTTGTCGTTGCTATGGCTACATCAGCTCTCCTACACACATGCGGCGGTCCTGTTTCATAATGGTTCAGCTTTTGCCGCTGTGTGCATTAAAGAGCCCATATTATGGATTTTTGAAAATGACCTTCCATGCAGTGTGTTACACAGCTCTAAGTAAAGTGAAATGTCCAGCTAAGGCTTAAATCTGAAAGTGCAAAGTGTTTAAAACGATTGATTCATATATAAAAGAGTCGACTCATTGTTGTTTAAATGAATCGTTATTAGAACGAGTCTTTAGCCGTTTCGGCTTGACGTCAACGCGAAACATAATAGTTGCGCACGCAGACCCGGGAAAATTTGAACTGCCCGGCCCCGCCCACAGACAGGAAGGAAAAGTGGAAGACAACAAGCACTGTATCGCAGTAAGTGTTGTAGCATAACCAGCGGGACAGCAGTGACGTGTGATCTGAGTAATATCTAAGTAAATCTTTATACTGTTTGATGGCAGTATAAAGATTTAGAGAGAAGTTATTGACAGCTTTTGGTTTTCGGGTTTTGCTCTTTGTAGACGGTCCCTAAGGACCAGTCTCTCTGCCGCCTGCGCACAGAGTTTAATATTATGCATCCAGCGCGTAGGCAAAGCTCATTTTTAGGAAAATAAGGTTGTAGGCGATTGTATACATTGCGACGGTTGAAAAGAGGTGCTGTTTGTGTAGGAACAATGTTTCGGTCATGAGTTATTGATCCGGAAAACACGACTGCTGCTAATTTTACTGAAGTTATCGGCATTCCGGTTAAATCATGACCCGCAGACGCTGTGCTCTGAAGTGCGAGGGAAAAGCTGTGTTATTTTCCCTACCTGGAAATCTCTTTTCCCTACCTGGAGTGGTTGAGGTTTTTTTCGTAAAATACCTGAGAATTACATCCCCAACATGGTGCTGTATTCACGTCATCTCTCTGAAGAGAGCTACACAAATCTACCAGCTTACGACGTGGGATTTGTTGCACGGTTGTTGTTAAAGGATGGATCAATACCCAGTTTATTTGGACCTGCGTGTTCTTCCAGTCTTGTTGACCGTAACAAGGTAAATATGGATGTAGTTGTCTGTATTGTGTTTGCTCCGTGCAGCATGTAGCGGTAGCCATTTAGCTCACTGCCGAATGAAACTATTTGTTGGCTTACAATAGTCCATGAAGTGTTCATTATTACTGAATGTTTGTTGTTATGATGAAGAATTTAGCAATGCGCTGTTGTACAAAAGCAGTAATTTGTTTTCAATATGTTCTGGTATTGGGACGTAACGTGGTGGACGTGACGTGGTGACGTGACGTGGTAGCGTCACGGAAAGGAGGTGCTTGGGGAAAAAGACTCGCTCAGACGATTCATATGGGAGTCGGTGGGAAAATGAGGTAAAAATAAATAGATATTATAAGACATCGAAAGTGTTTTTTAACCTTGCATACATATCATCCTGTTGTTTGGGACTTCAAAAAGTGAAATTTAACCGTTCTCAACCCACCATATGGGCTCTTTAATACTGCATGTGTGTCGCTGTTTTTACTTCTGGTTAAGAATAGAGTGATATGCTGGGAGACCGGGGGGTTAGTTTCGGGGGTGAGGTGTCTGAAATACGGGCGACTCCCGGGAAAAACGAGTGTTGGCAGATATGCTCACGCACACACTACTTCAATGATGTCGACCAATCGCAGGAGACTGGGTCATCGGTCCAATCAGCGCAGTTTAGCATCGCGCTAAGGAGGAGTTTAGGAACAAATGAATCGCTGAACGATTCATATAGGAGTCGCTGGGATAATGAGGTAAAAATAAATGCAGATTATAAGACAATGAAAGTGTTTTTTGACCATGCATGCAGATCAGCCTGCTGTTGGAGACCCCCAAAACCAAAATATGACCCTTTTTAATGTATAATAGGGGCTCTTTAACATCTTTAGAAATAATTTTGACACGTTATTTAAAATATGTGGCTAAGAAATAGCAATTAACTTTTTTTTTTTGGTGGGGCCAGTGAAAAACTTTGGCAGGGCAAGTAAAAATCTGAACCACTGGTCCAATCGGGCCAGTAGGAAAAATCCTTAGTGTTGAACCCTGTCCATGCTTGTATATTCATGCATATGCACTCGCCTACAAAACGATTGCAGAATTATTCAAACTAGAATTAAACCATTGGAGTCATCTGCTGAAATACTGTTCGTATCGTAAAATAAAAGTGTTTTTTTCCAGAATGGTGCAGCGCTAGCGTGCAGGTATTCGACATCCCTAGAAGGCAGCGTCTATCTGAGGAGATCCTGACTGATGTTTCATCTCTTTCGTAACCAGCATGCCTTTCATAGCTCTGCGTGGGCGACGGCGTGTAGGAGAGGCCGTCGTATGTGGAAATCGCCCTCCGGCATCTTGACAATCAATTGAAAGAAGTATAATTCTCTCTGCGTTCGCATGCACACTCCTGCTACCTGAAGAACGAGCCGCAGCGGCGTGAAATTAAAGGCCATTAGCATCAGGAATGGAGTGTGCGATGGTGACGCGGCACAGGCCTGAGTGTGTAGGCAGCTCTGATGCTGGCAAGCAGGACAGAAGTGAAGCGCTGTTTCGAGTTCTCTGAGCTGACGTTGGTGACTCATACTGCTGATGCCTGCGTCGTGCCCTCAGCTGGGAAACAGGAATGCCAGGCTGGACCAGAGAGCGGTGTTTATTGGAGGATTTGTCTGGTCCTGACTCACGTATCGATGCTTCACTTCTCAACTACTAGGGATGGGTCAGGACGGTCAAGTAGCATAGCCTGTTTTAGGTTTTCAAGCTTTAGTATTTATTTATTTTATTTTTTGTTAGTGACGGAGTTGTAAATGCTGTGGATGCTTGTTTGCAGGGTTTTTAGCAACTGATGTATTGCATATCTTCTTTTGTTCCCTGTAAAATACAACCAGGGGAGGTTACTTTGGAAGTGTAATAGATTACAGATTACAAATGACCCTATTTAAAATGTAATGTTACACAACTTTTCGATTACTCTATGAAAGTAAAGTAACTAATTACATCTGATTACTTTTTTATTACTTTTAAATCTCTCATGGATATTTTCAACTAAATCATTTTCAAGCAGATTCATGGACAACTACATTG
>CAIGQQ010033648.1:502481-532227 GCA_903798035.1 Danio albolineatus
AATTAATCGTGATTAATCACATCCAAAATAAAAGTTTGTTTTGACATAATATGTGTGTGTGTTATATATATTTATTATGTATATGTGATAAACACATTCATAGAAGCCAAAACTATATATAAAAAAGTTACATCAAAGTAGTTACATCATATTCAAATGTAAAATTTGTGTCATACACACATATTTTTTTTATATGTCTAAATATAAACCAACATTTTATCAAGTATATGCATGTGTGTATTTATATATTCATCATAAAATATACACAGTACACACACAAATATTATGTTAAACTTTTATTTCGGATTTGATTAATCTCGATTAATTTTTGGACAGCCCTATATATATATATATATATATATATATATATATATATATATATATATTCTTGTATTTATATATACAGATCACACATTTTGTAAACAAACTTTTATTTTGGATGCAATTAACCATGATTAATCTGTGAATAGCACTAAATAAATCTATAGTTTGTTCTAAAATTAAAAATAAATGCAAACGAGCAGTAATTAAATGTAGATTTAAATGCATTTGCTCATGTTTGTGCTTTGGTTAATTTGATTGTTTATTGGGCATTTGTTTTAGATTAATTCCATCTTGTCCTAAAATCAATAACATTAAATTAAATTAAAGCTGGTACTGACCGTTCATGGGCATTTCATCGATCTGCGTGGAGTAGTACTGCTCGATATCACGCAGGATACGGATGTCGTCGTTCTTCACGAAGTTGATGGCCACACCCTTTCTGCCGTAACGACCCGATCGACCAATCCTGAGCAGGCAAACGCATGACATCATCACCACCACACAAACACACTCAGTAGCGACCATCATTGTAACACAACAGCTTTTATTTGCTTTTCATCTATTTTACATATTTTCATTTGGGTCCTTTTTAAATGACCTCATTTTCACTGTGGTCATTTCGCATATTCTGATCGCATATCAATTCTGATTGGATGATGAGCAGTCTTGATATGGGTGTAAATTCGATGGGTTTATAAAGACTGACTGTATTCATTCAATTATTATTATTATTATTATTATTATTATTATTATTATCATCTTTTGGTTCAATTCTCACTAGTAAAACACCATTAATGATGATTTTACATCAATTACTTCACTGCTTTAGTTAATAAGCTAGTAGTTCAGTCTAGGCATCGGCTCAGGAATGTAGAAAACAATCCTGCAATTCATTAAGTAGCATATATTAAAAATAAGCATGATAATAATGGGTTCTGCTCAACATATACTACATTTAAAAAATATACATAAAAATATTCTGTATTTCACTTATGAATCGATAATAATGTTAATCACTAAAAAACTACACAAACATTTTATTAAACCTTTAAAAGATGACATTAGTCATAAATGTGTCAGCGGTGGTACTTTCATCACCACTCCTATCCATTATTAGAATGTTTGCTATTTATTTTTTGATATAGAGTGAATTCACGCAAGGCTTTATCATCACGACGCTGAGCTGTGTGTGTACCTGTGGATGTACAGCTCTCTGTTGTTGGGAAGATCATAGTTAATGATAAGGGAAACCTGCGGCACATCCAGACCTCTGGCCCAAACGTCTGTGGAGATCAACACTCGACTGCAGCACACAAACAACAGAAGACGAAGGGTTAATATGTCACGACATCAGCTTTAATGCAGGAGAGAAAACTGCATGCAGAGAAACACACTTTATGATGTTTGTTTGTACATCAGCAACTTATTGCCATTCATGGATTATCAGTGAGGATATATTATTTAACCTCTTATGTTGCTCACTTGTTGAACACACACACGTTCAGCTTAAATGAATGTCAATCTTCCATAATTTGGTGCACATACGTAAACTCGATCTCATTTTAAAGACGAGCGATGTCAGATTAATGTAGCTGAAGTGAAAAAAGTTCAGAAAGTTAAATAAAACACAAGTTATGTGCCTTTATGTTTATTAAAATTATCAGTTTTATTATATTATATTTAAGATATATTTTACAAAACCTGTTTTAGCCTCAAATTGACAAAATCAAAGATAAATATCTGAACAAAGTATACTCTGAATATGAAGTTGATCTCTCAAAATGAGCTTTTAGTGAGATGTATTTTGGCTGCAGTACCAGACATGACCACCAGGTGACCACATCCTGTTTACATGAGGAATATGAACTAGGTTTGGGCGGTATATGGTAATATACCGCGGTATCTAAAAATAGCAAAAGTATCCGTTTTAAAACCGTTATACCGTCATAAAACAATGCACTCATTTAGGAGACAAGGATTGAATATTGCATATAATGTATTTAATGCCATGCGTATGAGTGGTTGTCATCATGGGACAGCGTGGAGGAGAAAGAGAGAGGTGGGGAAAGATGGAAAGTTGTTCACCAAGTGACCTGGTCTTGAAATAGGACACAACTCCTGAACTTTGGCGGTATTTCAGGTGTCGACCGAATGAGAAGGGAGAGGCTGTAAATACGGACGAGGCAAATTGCAAATTGTGCAACAAAAAGGTATAAAAGGGACAGTGTCTGCTGGAAAACCTGAACTGATGCATTGAGAAATAATTACTTGGCGAAAGAAATATATTATATTACATAAAAATGTAAATTATAAAAGTTGTTGATATTGTTGTGCGTGTTATTTTATTCTGGTTTCAGTATTAGTGTTTGGCATTCAGTTTCTGAACAGTTTGGGCACTGTAAGCCATCAGTTTGGTGACGCTGTCTGAGCCTTACATCATTATTTATTTATTATTCACGGTAATACCGTATACCGGGGTAAATAGGGAGGAAGTTTGACGGTATCAAAATTTGGGAACCACGCAAGCTTAATATGAACTGTATTTTTCAACACTTTGGACAATATTTGTAAAGTAGACATCACATACTAAAGCCGTTTGGTGTCTGATATGAAGTTAGCCTCTAAAACTTTTACATGTGGATTGCTGTAGCAAAGTAAGAGAACAATCCCTTTAACCTTTAATGAAATCAGTAAAGATTGCAAACAGCAGGCGATGTTCTATTTGATTAGATTATTCAGTTTATGTAACTGAAAACTACTGTTAGATACCAGTTTATGTTAGTAGTATCTTTGCTCTATTGCGTTAATTAGTGCATGAAGTGATCTTTTATTTAACAGTGCCCTGTTTTCTTACTGAACAAATCATATCTACCGAACTGTACCGCAAAAGTGACCCTAAAACTGTAATATTAACGAACCATGAGCAATGTGTACCACTGCACACCTATTAATCACCACAACAAAGATCTAGTCTAGAACACACACTTAGACATGTGACTGTATGTGTGTGTGTGTGTGTGTGTGTGCGTGTGTGTTTACCTGGCTCCAGATCTGAACTCCTTCATAATGGACTCTCGCTCTTTCTGAGGCATGTCTCCGTGCATCGAGGATACGGTGAAATTCGCCTCCCTCATTTTCTCTGTCAGCCAGTCCACCTGAAAACACACACGCACGCAAACACACACACAATGACAATGCATACTGTTCAGGATTACAAATAGTTTGGTAGTAATTATTTACTTCAATGTAATTATGATTGTAATACATAACCAGCACTCAGCATAAATGAGTTGACCCCTTGCAGATCTCTCTTATCATCTCAATATATTATAAATAAATAAAAACCAACACAAAACAGTACATCCTTACGCATTAAAACAAACGACGACTCATAGTACACACTGGCTTGTAAATCTGACTGACCTTGCGTTTGGTGTTGCAGAAGATGACGGCCTGTGTGATGGTCAGTGTGTCGTACAGGTCACACAGTGTGTCAAACTTCCACTCCTCCCGCTCCACGGCCACGAAAAACTGCTTGATGCCCTCCAGAGTCAACTCATCACTGCAGACACACACACACAACAGCCCTCATCAGCACAGTAACACACTCACTTATCAAACACATGAGTTTATGTGTTCAGATCATGCATTCATGTGATGATAAAGGAGTTAACACTGGAAACTAGACACTAAAATAAAAGAATTCTACATTTTTACTACACATTTATGTAATATTCAGACAAAATATCTAAAGATGTCGGCGCCAATAGCCTAGTGGTTAGTGTGTAGACACATAGCACCGAGGTGCTCACGGTGACCAGAGTTCGATTCCCAGCTCGAGGTCCTTAGCCGATCATTCTCCTATCTCTGCTCCCCACTTTCCCGTCTATACTCTCTACTTTCCTATCCATTAAAGGTGAAAAAAATTGTCTTTAAAACAGACGACATAAACTAACTGAAGATGAAGTAACCTCAGCTCTAGTTAAACACATACTGTACACAGCAGCACTCACTGCTGGATCAACACAACTGTAATAAACTGTGTTAAAAACAGACGACATGAAGAAATAAAGATGAACTAACCTCAATTCCAGTCAGAACAATAAATAAAAGCTAACGTCAATCAAAACCACCTATTCGCTTCTCCCGCTCAACTTCAGTGCGCGGAGTGAGCTCTGATTGGTTAACATCTTTCTCCCGCTCAGCTTAGCTGTGATTGGCCGGTGTGCTGCGTCAGCTCTTATTGGTTAACATATTAAAATCATGCGCACAAGAACGTCAACAAAAATCTAAATAAATTAATAGATAAAACTGCAGCCTTACGAGATTTAGAAATTGCATGTGCTTAAATCGCGATTTTTTTTGTGATTGCAATTAATTGCACAGCCCTAGTTGAGTATATGAACATTTTTACATGTAAAATCTGATGCTTACAATTAAAATTAATGAGATTTTAAAGCATATTAAATACTATATTTAAATTTTTACTTCTTTCTTAATTAAATGTAATTTTAAAAAGCTCTGTAGTTTCAAAACACACATGTAATACTTAATAAAGAGGATTAAGAGATAAATAATTGACCCTTTCTCCAAAGCATTGAGAGGTTTTACAGGCTCTGGAAGATCACTTCACCACTGAGGAACAAAGAAAGTAAAGGTTCTGGAAATAAACCTTCTTCAAAACCCTGATAACCATATTTGATATTCAGGAATATTCATAAAAAATATGCATGGATAATCTAGTAAAGCTGTGTTGCGTCATTCTGCAGAGAAGTTGCGGTCTAATCTCATAACCATAAACACTCGTTTTCTGAGGTCAACAGGTTATAAAAGCTTGGTTCTGTTTTTATTTAGCAGGTCTAGTTTACATTTTGTCACAAAGCATCTTTCAGAAATTGCTTTGCTTTATTAAATTAGTCAAATGACAAAGAGGCATCCTCCTAACATAGAAAGTCAATGGAGCAGTTTAGACTGTTCTCCACATTGCGGAGGCGTGGCTTAAATGAACTTTGTTCCTATTGGGTTGTTACTAGAAGGGATACAGCCATAGTCAGAAGTTAACCAGAAATATTTAGATAATTTTCTTTATTTACTCATAAATTGTATTTTAACGTCTATCCCCACCCTCACAGTACTGTAAAATACAGTAATTAATCAAAGTATTATTCATATTCACTAAAAATACTATTAATAGTATCATTTATACTATTAATGTCTAGCCCTACTCTAAACCCAACCCTTACAGTAATGGAAAAATATGAATTACTGTTATAAAGTGTCAGTCAATCTGCAGTTGCATCCCATCTAGACTTTGTCCTGTTAATTTGCAAAACTGTCAACCAATCACAGCAGTGGGCGTGTACTTCTGAGTCTAGAATTTGCCACACCCATTAAAACAGAATGTTTTCTAACGAGGCTCAAAAACAGCCCAGAATATAGATAATTAATTAGGCAAAATCAGTGTATTCCATCAGTATTTCAGCTCTCACCGTTTGACCAGGATGCGGATGGGGTCGGTCATGAACTTGTTGGTCATCTCCAGGATCTCGTGTGGCAGTGTGGCGCTGATCAGACACACCTGAGTGGCCGGCGGCAGGTATCGGTACACGTCGTAAATCTGTTCCTTAAAACCTGAGCAAACACACACACACACAAAGAGATTAATACATCATTCACTGCACCACACACATCCTCTCAGGCTTATGGAAGTGGTTTAAGACTAGGTAGGCAGTATAATGAGCTTGTAAAATACTCAAAATATGTTTTAAAGCAATTTGATATGACAGGAACCATAGATTTAATATCAATATCCCTTAAGATCCTTTTTAAAATTCTTTCAATAGATTTTAAGACCTCATCTCCACATTTTAACTTACAGTATATAAGAGTCTTGGCTTGTGACAATTCTTCTGAAATCCATTGCATTAATAAGGAGTCTTGTGCTTTCTTTAAATATACTGCAAGTTAAAATGCTACCCAGGAAAACCTGGTGACGATAAAGCCTTAATGTATTGAAAGAGTCTCAAACAAGTATTAAGAGGTATTTAATTTAACTATAATAATGGTGTAAATCCTAATAATTAATCACCTGTTAATTAAATACCCATATTAAAGGTTTAGAAGAGAATTACAAAACAATAATTAGACTAGTAAAAATATATACTTATATACATTATGTGGGGCTTTAGCAAACTTTTAAATGAACTAACAAATCTTAAGACTCCCACTTAAAATAGCCCAACATACACATTTTCAGAAAGATGAATACAAATAAAATGCTAATTTGGTCCCTTCCAGCAGGTGGCGCTCTTATTCTGCAAAGGGGAAGCGCTTTCACAGTGTTTAACAAACCTTTGCACATATTAAGATATTTAGCGCACAACTTAATCTCTGCTGCGTGCGTAAGATTTAAGAAATGCCAGATACTTTTATGCATCCACACATGGACAATACAAACAATGTGTATAAACATTGAGAGATAAACATTACAGAGATAATTGTCCGTACTCCCCATGGAGTGAAAATGCAGGAAAAGCTCTCCACCGCACTCCTTTCCCTTCCCCTACTCTTCCCCTTCACCCAACTCACAGTAAGGTCATCTTAACTCACAGAACAATCTCAAACTACAAATGTTCTGCATCAATGCAAGCAACTTCTAGCATCATGTTTGACATCATTTGAAATGTCTCCGTGCGACTGGTACAATGGTCTCATTCCCTCAGAAATAGACAATCAAAATAATAGAAATATCACTTCAGGTATCTTCTGAACCACTGCTAAGGGTGTGCCATTGCCTTTCTTCAGATCTAACATGCCACTAAATGCAAATGCTTTTTGTTGTCCCGCTTTATTAAAGAAGACTCTTGGTGTGATTTCTTAAGGGAGTTTCAAGATGTTCAGGGTGATTCTGTACCCAGATTAGCCCATCCGCTTGTTAAGTGGTGACGTATGGAGTACTGTTTCCGGGTTCAAGCCACTACTCATTTGAATGGAGAAAATGTTCATGACCCTTTTTAGTCCTATCACACATTACAGTAAATTTTCTATAAAATCATGCCGTACACAACAACCTCTGGACTCGCTGCATCACAAATACCAAAATGTTAACAATTTACAAAAAGTTAATCCCTTTCTGGCCATCGAATATTAGGCATAGTGATTACAGCGCTTTGTAAACGTTTATTATTACCATTTGATGAGTCCCCCCATACAGTCTGATAGAGCACTTGGACTCGGAAGCCCCTTTCGCATGACGTCACACTTAACCAGCGGATAGTGTGGAGTTCTCACGCTCCACACTCTGTATTAAGGATATTAGACGGACTAAAGTCCAGTTGAGATGGGGCATTGGGCACACTAACTGTATTTTAGGGATCCGACTGACTCTTGATATAGATTCAAGTGTACTCACAATAGGCGGAAATGGCGTTAATTCCATCTAGGACAACAAGGAGTTGTACGACTAACCTAGATAGGGTACCCAACCCTTGCTAGAAAGTAATATTATAAGTTAAGTTAAGCTTGGTTAAACCAAAAGTTATTATAGAGTACAGTAGTCGGATACATTTATGATAATGACCTTAACCTCTGATTAGAAATGATATTGCCTTTACTCAAGGGTGTACATCTATGAGGACTAATTAAAAATACTTTAGGATGAGCAAGCATGGGAGCGGCCATCTAAAGTATTAGTCAATTACCTGTTTAATAATCAAGACTGAGGAGAGTGTGACCGTGAGGGGCGCCATCGGCCGGGGCAATTCCTCTGAGCGACATAAGGACCCGAATGCACAAATGTAATAGTTACGAGTGAAGACAAAAGGTTCAGACATTTATCTAAATTATACATTGATATAATCTTCTTAATAAATGGAGTCAGATAAAACGAAAGACAAATATATTAATATCCTAAACCACCTCATACTAAAATAGGAGTTAAATTTAAAAGTAAATCAACATTGTGCATTGGAAAGACCGAAGAGGCTGTGACCAGCTGGACCGGCTGGACACCGTAACTGGCTGGATCTTACACATGCACAACAGTGCGAGTTCTTTAACACTTTTAAACATGATTAAATCGAATGCATTTGAACAAATCCAGCATATTGTATGCTCGGGCTGCACAATGTATGGTTTCAGCATGTGTGCATTCGCAATAGTCACACCGCAGGATTTCTGATTACTTTGCAGTGACTCCACAGTATTACAATAAAATGCATCATTTGCATGCTTTCTTAAGCCCCATGGATGCATTTTAAGCCAGTTTAAAGCATTCAGGCACAATAAATGCTAACTTTAAAAGATAATTAACTGTATTTATGTGTACACAATTAAGAATATACAGTGTTATTTTACAACTGAACATTCGATTTGTGTACCTGAACACAGTTAGACTCCAAAAAAACTATAAAGTCTCTATTGGTTTCATTTGTATCTTTGCTCTACTCTATTCATCATTGGTTTAATATGTGGTCACACTTTATTTTGATGGTCCGTTTGTTGAATTTGTTACATTGCAGCTAATTCTCCTTAGATTATAAGTAGACTGTTAGGTTAGGGTTAGGGTTAGTGTAAGTTGACATGTACTTGCAACTAGTTTCTTATAGTCAGTTAAATGTCTGTTGAATGCCAGAATCAGCAGATATTAAGCAGACAGTCTACTAACACTCAACTGGACCATCCAAATAAAGTGTTACCAAGTATGGTTTCTGTAAGTGCCATCTGGTGTAACGATACTCAAAAATCACAATGTGAGAAAAATAAAACACTGCAATATCAGTTTCATCCATAATCGTGCAGCCCTCGTACTTCAAAAGTCAATATAACATATCATAATTCAGCCAAATAAAAGGACACAGATATGATGTATTGTCCTCTTACCCTTGTTGAGCATCTCATCAGCTTCATCCAGCACCAGCATCTTGATGGCGCGAGTCCTTAAACTCCTCCTGCGGATCATATCTGAGGAACAGAAGGGGAAATAAGACTCGTGTGCAGAGGAAAAGAAATAAAGTGCACTCCTCAGCTCTCAGAACACAGTGAGTGTATTTCTGCACACACACTATAATCTGCTGTTTTACTCCACTGAACACCATATAAAAGCCAGAAACTCTTTAGCACAGGCCTATCTAAAGGGTTAATGCTGACGACTGATGATCAACAGGAAAAATACCACATCGTCCCTCTTCACCCCAAAAGTGGAAACCAGCAACACTCAAGAATGCCTGATTATCTGCTGTCATGGCTTTACAGTGAATAAATGTGTTTATAATGGAAGTCAATGGGGTCAAAAACAGCCCCAACATCACCAAAGGGGAGTCAATCTGAACAACACACGAGTGTAATGCTGTGTTCACACCAGACGCTGCTCGCACTGTTAAACTGCGCTATTAGTGCGTAAATAGAGGTGTGAACATTGAGTTTACTCTCTTCATTCACTCGTCAAATTTGCTTCTTTCACGCGTCATGTTTACTTGGCAATAGATGTAGATTCACATCATGGGCAGGGCTTCTGTCTGCCTGGTCACTCTAGCTTCATAGCTAAATGGCTAACATGGATTTTATTGAGGAAATAACTGTTTATGTGCTTTATGAGGGCTGATAAACAGCGTCGATTCGTTTGGAGCCGTGTCTAAGTCCACTAGATCCTCTCAGCGGTACACCAGTTCTACGAGTTCATCAACTCCTCCAGAAACTGAACCTGGATGATTGAAGCTTTCAGCAGTGTTTCTGACTGAGCCGAGCCCAGTTTAATGAACTCCTTGTGTCGGCACAAGTATTTCCCCCGAGACACAAACAACAGGCGCTAAGTCATAATCACACCCCTACAAGAGCAAGCTCCTGATTGGTTAACGTAGAGCGAATGTCCACTGAAGTTTAGATTTTCCAACTCAAGCGATTCGCACCTCACTCGCGCGTATCGCGCCGCAGGATGTCTATTCGTGCCTTTGCATTGACTTAACATGCAAATCATTCGCACTTGACGCTTTATCCACGTCTGGTGTGAACGCAGCATTAAACAGCCACAATACCGAGGTCCCGTTTACACTAGTGCCTTTTCGTTTTAAAGCGCATAAGTTTTGCTACGGTTACTCCATCTGTCCACACTACGCCGGAGTTTTCGAGCCCTGAAAACGGAGTGTTTTGTAAACACTGGAGAGGCCGTGTTCATTCTAAAGCGCTGCTGCTCCGTCTCAGTGAGGATGGGGGAAACGGAGACGTCTGAACACGGAGGCGTGATGCTGAGATTCACCACTCCATTGGGGGTTTTGGGTCATTGCGTATCCTTCCCTTATTGGTCAAGCGCACGTGACTATAACGCCACCGGCAGACAGCAGACCAGCCTTCACTGTAAACACTATTTTCGATAGCCATGGATGTTTTATATTCATTTGTTACTGTAAGTAACAGCTCGACCTCGTCGTCTGTCCACTAAAAGACCTCTCTTGCTTTCTTTATCATCGCGTTAATCGTTCAACCAGCGTTTGTTGACTAACAATAACCAAATGCCGAGCGAGACACGTGCTTCCTGTTTATACTTGAATGCGCATGCCCAGAGTGCGCTAATGGTCACGTGATATACGTTTCTGGTGGAGTAGTGTGGACGGAGATATGTTCAGAGACGCTGGGTGAAACGCTAGTGTGGACGCGGATCGTTTTCATGCTAAAACGCCGTTTTAAAACGAAAACGCACTAGTGTAAACGGGGCCTGACTAAACCAGGGTTAAAATTCCATGACTTTTCCAAGACTTTCAAGTGAATTTTCATGATCTAATGTTTCATACATTGTCGACATATGCGTGGTAAAAGAAAAAATTCATTACAGCATATCGTAAAACACGCAACAATCTATTCAGTTTAAATTTATATCTATATCTATGTAATAGTTTTTGCCTAAAACAAGCAAAATAATCTGCCAATGGGGTAAGAAAAATAATCTTATGCCAGAAGAAAAAACAAGATTATTTTTTTTACCCCATTGGCAGATTGTTTTGCTTGTTTTAAGAAAAAACTCACTTAATTTTGACATATTTCTTAAAACAAGACGATATGTTTTGCTTGTCTAGAAAATGCTTTTTGATTTAAGAATTTTTTTATATTTGGACTAGAAACAAGACAAAAACTCTAAGTAAGACAAGCGTTTTTTGCAGTATAGATATCCGTTTTTCATGCTATTTCTAAAACTTTGTGGGTTTTTCTGTTTTTCCAAAACTTTTCCAAGCCTGGAAAATGCCACGTCAAAACTCCATGACTTTTCCTGTTTTTTTTCATGACTGTATGAATTACAGAATTAGAAACACAAACAAAAACAAGTTCCTTATAGGCTCATGAAAACAAGTGGGTTTTAAAAGTTACTTAAAAATAGGCTAGGGGGCGTTCTGATGGCAACATAAATCATAATAATAATCATAATAATAATGCTGATGGATGGAGAAAACTCACCAAACACTCGTCCAGGCGTTCCTGCCACCACATGCTGACCGTAATCCAGCTTCCGGATGTCTTCGCCCACGTTTGTGCCGCCGATACATGCGTGACACTGCACATTCATGTAGTCGCCCAGAGCCAGAAGAACCTGGAGAACCACAGCACAACAGGAGTAACACACAGTTAATATTCAGCTATTGAGTTTATTGCCGTATCAGCTAGGCCTGTCACAATAATCACTATATCGACTTCTCGCACAATACATGGACATGACCTCAATAATATTTGGTGATGCAATATATATCGCCCATATGTAAAAAACAATTCTTGCAACATTTTAGCTGATTGCACAACCTCTCTATCTCTATTGGAGGTGTCAGTGTCAGTATGGTTAAAAAACACTATAGTATTTACCATAAATGACTAAAGTATACTTTGATGTGGGTGTCTGACAACTGAAAATAGATCTGGTAGCAGATATTGCAGCCTCAGTTACTTTTTACCTTGCATTTTTTTTGTTAAAATTTATTATTATTTGTTTAGGATATGCGTTTTCACATTCTGATTCCAATGCCTGATCATAAAATTATTAAAATGACTAAATTAAATTAAATATTCTTAAGAACAAAATATGATGCGTTCTTTGGAAGAGTGTACTTGCATTTTGATGCTTTTATAATGCCATTCTGGCATTATATAATGAGTGGCCTAAAATGGCCTTAAAATGACAATAATATTGTTTATCGCGATATATTTTTGTGCAATATATCCTACAACAAAAAACAGATATCGTGACAGGCCTAGTATCAGCTAGCATTGCTATTTCATGAAAAACATTAAATAAATAAATTCATCAGCATTTTATAAAAAACTTTTCTACATTAAATATGTTTATGCAACAATAAAAAGACATTAACAACTATAAAAAGACCGTGCTCAGCATATACAAGTACTCCGCTCACAAATTCATATTTTTAATAGGACCCTATACAATATTATATTTGTGCATATACATTAAATTAGTTAGTACTGAAGCCCAATCTGGAGCTCATCTAACAAAATAACTTACAATAACGATCCAAAAACTAGTGTGTATATGTATTATGTTATAGGAAATATTGAATACAAATTTTAAGAGGAAAAAATAAATAAAAATCAAGAAGCAAAAAATATATGAAAAAATTAGTTGAAAATTTGTCTTTTTCACAATATTTTGCTTGAATTTAATCATATTATCTGTTTATTACTAAAGATGTTCTGTGACTAAAAGATTATTTTAATAAATATATCTGTTCAAGAAATCGGTTTCTTTAAATGCACCAAAATATATGACCTATATTCACTGAAAAATGGATAAAAATATTTATTTTCGAAATGGGGTGTACTCTATTATGCTGAGCACTGTATATAAATAATTTAAATTACATAAATAAAATTAATTTAAATTTAAATTACATTAAGTTGAATAATGTAAAAAAAATCTAAAACAGTTTAAGACTTACTTCTAGATTTAACTTTATATTAGATCTAGATTTAATAAATAAAGCAAAGTCTTGATTTTACCTTCTGGATCTGTCCTGCTAACTCTCTGGTCGGAGCCAAAATCAGTGCTTGAGTCTCTCGAACCTAACAAACCAAACAGTATATAGGGTACACAGTTATTGCTGATTAAAAAGCATAAAACACATTTACAACATGAACAAAAAAATCTGTTTTATTAAGAAAATGTATGAAATTAATTTTACAAAGATCTTAAAAAGTTAAAAATGTAAGAAAAAAAACACAGAAAATGCTTAAATCTTAACTTTTACACACTTTTACTTAAGCAAAACAGGTCATTTTATTTTAAAACGCATCAAAAATGAAGCAAGTTCATAATAAAAAATAAATTAATCAATACAAAGAGAACAAAATACCAAGCCAAAACTTGAAAAATAAAAAATAATTTAATTTTAATAATTTAAAAATATTTTTTTCCTCATAAAACACTGAATTAATTTTAGAAGTTTTACTTATTTAAGAATTATTTAATTTAGTAGCTCCAGTAAATATATCTTGTTTTAACAATTGCACTTGTTAAAAAAATTCATTATTTTTACCAAAAACACACATATAAAAAAACTAAATCAATTTTTATACAATAAAAATCACACACAAATTTATACAATAAAGACGAATAAACAGAATATTATACATTAAACCCAATTCAGAAGATTACGGAAATTTCAATCTGCTGTAAACGAGTAGCGCAGACGTACCTGTATATCCAGACACTGCAGCACTGATACACAGAAGGTGGCCGTTTTACCAGTTCCAGACTGTGACCTGAACAACACAAACTATGTTAGACGATTTACATCACAAAGACACACCAACAGCAAGTGTTTAATGCATTATCAACTGATTTTCCTCAGGGGTTTCTGCTGGTTCTACAACAGCAGACTTAACTAAACAATACAATTTATTCTTATAGCACTTTTCCTACATGACATGCTAAATAAAAGTGCTTCACAAGCAGAAACAAATATTAAAAACAACATCAACATCAGTACTCAAATACAGAATCAAACAAATACAGAGTAAAGAAATTATTTAAAGTAGTTTTAGCAACACCTGAACTAACCACAAATACAGGCACAGAGTCGCGTCGATCAGCTGGTTTGTCTAAAAGCGAACATACGAGTGATCCCTCTGATGAATCGCAGCTTTAAAACACTCCAGTGTCCCTGTATCTGTGGTTACACTCAGTAAACAGCGGTGAGTTCGGTGAACTGATGACCTTTACAGCCGATCACAGTCATTTGAGGTGAGGTGAGGTGGTGCTGTTGAGCATATGAACACAATGCTAGCTGGAAATGGACGCTTTTAAATTTTTAATATCGATTGGTGCCGAATTACAGTATCGTGACAACCCTAAAACAAATGAAGAGTTTGGTTGCAAAACGCGATAAAGGCCATTTTTTAACATTTGGATTTAATGATTGGAAATCACTGTTCAGATGTTCCTTATCTATGTGTGAATTGCTGCCATTAACACAATTTAAGAATGAACATTTTAGGCCACTACAAAATGTATTTTTTCTAGGGCTGTCAATTGATTAAAAAAAATTAACTAATTAATCACACTTTTGTTTGTGATTAATCATGATTAATCACGAAAAGCCGTATTTATTGCAGAAATAAAAACACAGGCATGTAAGTGCCATTTGAATTTTAAAACAATCAATGCCAATAACAAACAAAAATTATTTACATGTTGGATTCTAAGTGAACTACAAAAAAATCCAAAATACAGGCATTGCAGATATGGAAATTGGAAAATAATAATAATAAAGTATTGAACACAAACAATTGTTTTCATTGTAAAGTTGTTTTGCGAGTTGAGAACATTAATTATAAAGTAGAAACAATTTTACTTAGTCCTCCTTAGCATTTTGGTAGTTGGCAGCATGTAAATTTCGGTGCTTAATTTCTGTGCCACTGGTGCTGTGACGAGGACGCATGAAGCACCAAGGGGTACATCAAAGTCACGTACCAAAGACTATAGGCTAGACTTCTTACATGGACTTTGGTCACGCCATCTCTAAACATTAAATCCTAAACTGCTTTGAGCGACTGTCTGCGATGTTAGGCGTTTAATCTTGTTGTTAGGATATCCACACATACACAAACACACTCTCTTACACACACACACACACACACACAGAGAGACAACACGGACAGTACAGCGAGCTCACCCGGTATAAGCGACTCCCTTCAGAGTCATCAACGCGCACGGTCGCGTTCATCAAATTTGCTCTAGGCAAACGGATCGCACCGCCCTCAACCCGAAAGTGAAAAAAAAAGTGAGCGGTTCGCAGATGAACGTGCGGACCGGGAGGGAAGGAGTAGGTGTCACGGATTAAGCTGGATTTATACTTTCGCCTGGCGCCGCATCGCACGCCTCCGCTGAGTACGCGCGCATCTCGAGGCTTTTATACTCGCCGAGGGAGGGGGCAGGTGTCGCGGATTAAAGTGCCGCCCTTGTCGGCCGCCTCTGTGGACGCGTCGGCCCTGAACACACGTGGGCCACAACAAGAAACAAGAAAAAACTGCCACTGCGTTAAATTTTTTTAACGCGTTCAATATTTCAAATTAATCGGCGTGCGTTAATGCGCTAGTTTTGGCAGCCCTAATTTTTTCACAAAACGCGATATCCACCAGACCAGTTTCTTTACAAAGTGCGATAAAACACTCTGCATCAGCATCCCCTGGGAGGAGAGTCACCGCCGGCGAAGTGCTCCGAGTTTGCTCATTGATTTAACCATAATATCAAAACAAAAGACATATATTTTTTAAAAAAGAGGATTCACTAGGCTAACTAAACACGTTTTCCATTTAATTGTTTATACTGTAGGCGAGCTGTCAGTCACGTAGGGGACGGGACGAGGCGAGCTTGTGTCCGCGGACTGAAACAGAAACTGCGTCATTGCGGCTCCGCCTGCTCTGATCATACAGGTTTGGTTTTCAGCAGCGGTGTTCAGGAGCCTCCACTCTTTCTGTAACGAGCTACAAGTCGTTTATTGAACTAACTTAATCTTACTTCTCTATATTATAACTAATCACAATTAGTCTGAAGCTGTTTAAGGACGGTTGAAGCGATAAACATCCTGCAGTTAGTTTGCTCTGACAGCTCAGCTATAGGTAGCCTAAGCCAGTCAGCGCAATGGTGCTTTTTTGATGCCCACTGTCCCTATGTGAAGCAGAAGCACACAGATGTCTGTATGCAGTTATCCGACCTTTTCATTCAGGGACTGCCCTGGATTACACACACACATTGATTCATAGCTTTTCTTAATGGTACTACAGTAGTAGAATTTAGCCTAAGGTGGATATATAGCGTTTTGCAAAATAAATAAATAAAGTTATGTTATGTTGTGTATGTTCTGGCCAAAACTAACTCAGAATGTTATTATTATTAATCAATCGTTGTATATAATATTTCATATATTTATAATGTATTGTTTTTTTTTAATCAATTTAAGATGTTTGACAATGTTAAGATAAATATGCTGCATTTTGGCATGCTTTTTGACTTATTTATGAACTATTTATGGACATAAAATAAATAAAAAACATCCTGGATGTGAAGAATATGTGTCCCTGGCCTTCACTGAGCTCCAGTAATAGTTTAACGTACAGAAATTGTGAATAAAGTTGACTGTTGATGTCTTCAATAATAATGTCAAATAACCATTATTTCTCAAAATGGATACATCTCGTTTTGCAACGAAACTCTTCAAATACACCAACATTTTTGTAAGCTGGTTTAATTGATCAGAAAGCAAAACAGTTTACTAATTTAGCTTTTATATCATAAATATATCTTGATTTAGCAACGTTATTGTTAAATAATCTGTACTGGAAAACAAGACAAAAACAGCAAGAAACCAAATTCTGCTTTATAATGCTAACGCCAATATGGTTTCATTCTGTTAGTTTGTTTTAGAATTAATTAAACACTCGTGCGTGATCCTGGAGTGAGCGGTTCTAGACCCACAGAAGGCACGCGTTGATATTCTGCACACACTGTCAGCAGTTTTGACTCACTGTGCGATGACGTCTCTGCCCTTGATGATCTGTTTGATGGCTCTCTGCTGGATGGCCGACGGCTTCTCAAACCCTGAGCGGAAACACAGTAAATTCAGTATATGCTGAAGACTGAAGTCAGAAACACACTCAAAGATGTCTCCTGGAGATACACTAATTTGTCAGCCCATATTGGAGTAACTAAGACCTATCGCAATAATATGGAAAAGGTTGATGGTTTATTAATTACATGGATGCAATGAGAGACACTTATTTTAATTAAAGAATACAACATTGCATGGAGTACATTGGTGTACGTTTTTTTTGGCATGTTAGTGAATCAATTTCTAGTGACCATAATGGTTGTAAATACACAAACAGAACAAAAAACATGCTTAGGAGGACATATAAAAGCAGATAAATAAATAAGGATACAGATAGATATACTTGTGTTTATATTGTAAAGACGTTTCTCAACATGTTTGGTTTATTCTTTTATAATCCTATATATTAATTACATGGATTCAATGAAAGGCACATCTTTGCATAAAGTTTGATGCAGTGTTTAGCAACCATAATGGTTGTAAATATATGTTAAGTACGCAAAACATCCTTAGGAGGACATATAAAAGAGGAAAGAAAAGAATTATGATCATATCTAAAAATATATTAAAGGGGGACAATAAGATTGACAGTGAAGGAAGGAGTGGATTTGATGATAACAATATGGCTCATTATTGAAGAATTAAAGGCATGACAGGAGTCCATTTCTTTAATACAAAAGGCATAATTCAGGAGGCACATCTTTTAAACAATCCAATGTTTTTCTCAGATCAAAATCATCAATATTTACAAATAAAAATCTGTTTAAAATGTAGAAAACAGCTGATGTGCAGCTGATGTGCATCATTATTAATAATAAGTGTGCAGATATTTGTAATTTTTGTAATTGTAATCTGCAAACTTATTAATATCAACCTGTACGTATAATCATTTATTGTAAATCTGGGCTCATAACTAATGCAACCTGTATATAATGTTCATAGTACATCCATCTGTAAATATCACCATAGTTTTTCTATAACTGCACCTTATAATTTATACCTGAATCTGCACTTGCTGCTATTGCACTTCTGGTTAGACCTTAACTGCATTTCGTTGCCTTGTACTAGTACATGTGTAATGACAATAAAGTTGAATCTAATCTAATCTAATCATTTGAGCACTGCACAAAATCATAGGTTAGTTTGGGTTAAAAACAAAGAAAAGAAAAACTTTAACGAGACAATATATATTTCTGGAGCAGCAAAATGTATCATTTACAGCAATACAGCAACAGCACTGGCTTTATTTGTTAAGTTTATTATCAAATATGTTCTATTATATGTCAAATAAAAATGCATGTTGTTAAAATAAATACAGAACGGTAAAAACCTTTGAAGATTGTTATACTGTAATTTTGGTTTATCTTAACCTGTGCATCTTGGTCAGTCAAATTAATTTAATGCAGGAAAAAAAGCTAGTACTGTATGCAACTGAATAGAATTTTTTGTTTGGGTGAAATTGATATCTTTATTGAGGTAAAGTTGGTTTTATATTTACACATTCGGACATTCTCCTAAATAATATAATCTCAGAATAGTATTCTTTACTTTATTCGCAACCAATAACTATCAAACTACACTGTTCAGAGTCGATTACACAGTGCTAATGATGTTTTGAAGTAATATTTACATGATTTCAGACTGAATATTCAAAGTATCATGTTAAACAATCCAGGAACTGTGTCATAAGTTGTCCCTGAATGAATGAGCAAATGTAAAACCAGATTTACCTCAATGTTATCTATTATTAAACGCTTTAGATTACATCCTGGACTGTATTATTATTACTATTATTAGTTACTTTCATCTTTTGAACAATATTTGCATTATTTCAGTCCACAAAGAATATCTATCTTTGTATATTTATATATAGGTAGATAGTTGTGTTTATATTGTAAAGCATTTTTCCTCAACATGTTGCTTATTCTAATATAAATTCTTTAATGCTCCCTTGTGTTTTATTACTATAATGGCAATGAAGTCTCTTTTTATGTCTATAGCACACTACTGTGTTAGTGACTATAAGTCTCTATAGCTCTTAATGATAGCACTATATGAATAAACCACCATAACCAAAACTACCAATCACCGTAACCAACATATTATCATAATAATGATCACACTACATGAATCAAACATCATAAATACACGATTACATATGCAAGAATGGTAACAAAAGCAATGTCTCCACCTCAGAACCACAATCAGAGTTGTTGTTTATATGTTTAACAGTCTTGGGTGTCGAATTTAAGACTATAAACATTAAAATAATTCACTTTTAAACCCTCAGTCTTCTGATGATCATGTAAACAATGTAATACTGCAGTTATTGATCGGTATATCATCGATATATTGATCAGGACTGTACATTTAGTCCTCAGAGCACATAATAACACTCATATAACGCTCTATAACCCTAAGCCTAACGCTCTATAACCGCTTTTGTCATGATTTTCGTGTATTATGAATGATTATTGCGGCGTTTGTACCGTATGCGTAGATCCCGCGCAGTAAATCCTCCCTCAGGCCCATCGTGTCAAACGTCGGCGTCACGTCCACCTCTTCACTCGTCTCAAACTCAATCTTCGTCATGTCTTCCTCCTTCAGGATCCTCTTCCTCACGGGAACGACGGCGGTGGCCATAACTGCGACGGATTTCGGTGTAAGTTACAAGCTAAAATATGAAAGCGCGACCGTGCGCGTCTGCAGGCCGAACGGAAGAGCCGCGTGTGTCGCAGCGGTGACGCGCAATGCAGGAGACGCGCGGTGACGTCACATAAGAGTCCGGTTGATTGCTAGAAGGGATACAGCTATTTTCTGATTGAAGTTGTCTCTCTACTCAAATCTTTCCGAGTGTGTCCGTTTTTTGGTACTATATAAAGAACTTTTGTCTACTGATTCTGATTTGATTTAGATAGCTTTCCTATAATGCTCTTAATCTTTTGTCTATCAACTTACCCCTTTCCTTTGTTCTGTTAAAAAAAGAAGGGATACAGCTACAGTATAGATTAGATAAATGGTTGCAAAGTGACATCTCTATTTTTGGAAGAGTTTTATTAACAAAAAGGGAATCTCTTTCCATTTCTTACAAAACAAATTATTAATTAATGCAGTAAAACTTTAACTTTATTTGGGAGAGAAAGGTTCGTTATCCTTTTTAACAAACAACAACAGTCCATTCCTCAATGTATGTGTTTTTAATATATTGTAATGTGTTATAGCAGAACAACTAAACTGTATTTTTATATTATCTTAATTTTATTATTATTATTATTTTACTATATTTATTATTATCATTAATCTGATTAATATTATGAATATTATTATTATTTTTCTATATTTATTGTTATTATGATTATGAATATTATTATGAATATTTTATTATTTTACTATATTTATTATTATATTATTAATAATAATATTATTATTATTACTTTACTATATTTGTTATTATTAATATTATTATTTTACTATATTTATTATTATTATATTATTTTTAATATTATTATTATTATTTTACTATATTTATTATTATTTTTATACTATATTTATTATTATTATTATTATACTATATTTATTATTATTATTATACTATACTATATTTATTTATTTATTTTTATAAGTCGTGTTTTGCGGCCCTCTTGGCCTTGTAAATGAGATCTTGATTATATATCTTGTTATATATCTTATAATCTTGATTATATATATGTTAAATAAGGAACTATAGTGAAGTTATAAAGATGGAGGTCTGCAGGTCATAGATTTGGATTGCATGAATGGCATGTTTAAGATTAATAATAGTTATTAGATAATAGTTTATGGTTCTATATCCCAAAGAATATTTCCAATACAAGCTAGAAATAATGTGTCTTTTCTTTTTTCCAAGAGCTCTATTATCAGTTTTATATAAACATTATTATATTATCATCTATTATCTATTATTTTCTTCCCAACTCCAAAGCTAAAGTACATGATAAAATATTCAATCATATTCACCCATCTTCAGAATTTCCTAGACCTAATTACATTCTGTGAGGTTGACACTGAAACGACTGCATGTTTATTTTTGTAATGTTTATATAGCTTCTGGTCTGATTCACTCGAGGGGTTAAAGATTTCTCTCAAGCTCTCCTCACAATCTTCTAAAACTGATATTTCCTTTGGTTTATTAGGGAAAGATGTTAATATTCAATTTGTATTGAACAATATTTAAATATTGAAGATATTTCATATTCATAAACGCAAGTGCCTTAAAACATCACAAATCAAAATGTGAAACAAGTTTAGTTAATTGAAAAAATGTTAATAGAAGACCCGGTAGAGTAAATGTTTGTTTGTCGTTTGGATGTGTTTGTGTGTCTATTCTTAAATGTTTATTTATTTGTGCTTATCTTATTGATTTGATTATTATTTGTGCTCTGTTCTGTAAATGTATATGAAGGTTATCAAAATTTGCCTTATTTTGTGTTTTAATGCAATAAAAAAAGCTACAGTACTTGGAAAATATCATATTCATGTAAAGAAATGGGCTAACGCTAAACCAAAATGAACCTTTTATAAAAGAGATTAAACAATATGGTACTACACTGTGTAATATTAGAAACATTCATTTTTTCAGCTCAGTCCCCTTTATTAATCAGGGGTCACCACAGCGGAATGAACCGCCAACTTATCCAGCAAATGTTTTACACAGCAGATGCCCTTCCAGCTGCAACCCATCTCTGAGAAACATCCATACACTAGGGCCAGTGTAGTTCATCAGTTCCCCTATAGTGCATGTGTTTGGACTGTGAGGGAAACCGGAGCACCCGGAGGAAACCTACACCAACACGGGGAGAACATGCAGACTCCACACAGAAACACCAACTGACCCAGCCGAGACTCGAACCAGCGACCTTCTTGCTGTGAGGTGAACGTGCTACTCACTACACCACCGTGGCGCCCCAATATTAGAAACAGAAAAGCTAAAAACAACATATGAAGCAATATGAAAATTTAGGTAATTAAATGTTTTTTATTAGTATCTAACCTATTCATTTGTTTTACCCATGACGACTGCTTATTACTTTAATTGTATACTGTTAATTTAATCTTTCTCATCTTTATTTTGTTTAATTAGTTCGTAATTGTTGTGAGATGTTGTTTACAATAAAGATATACAGCTGCGGCCGTAAAGTTTATGAGAATTATTTAGATTATTAAATTATCCATTAATTGTTACCATATCTTCCTATCTTCCTTGAGTCTTAAATTTGGCCACAACATTCTCTGTGCTTCAGCAGAGGCAACTTTGCTGTTGAATATTATTTCGACACACGCTTGTCTTAATTTATGTATAATTTTAGCTCAAGTTTCTTGTCTTACTGTGCTAAACGATGTTCATCCACATCACTACATGAATGTTTAATAATAATCCCTGAAATTCTACCCCTTTTCATCTGCACTTTATGTTATGAGGGGGAAATTCTCATCTATTAACTTCATTCCTTGTTTAGCGAGTAAAAGTGCAGTGTGAGCCTCCAGTGTTGAGCTGTGGAGCAGACAGTGTGATCACACACTCATGAAAGAAGACAGAAGCAGCGTCCCGCTCAAGACTCAGATTTATTACAGGATGTTTGAAGAGCCACAGAGAGAAACAGTCCGACACAGATGCAGGAGAGCAGTTCATTACTGATCCTTCAGCTCCTTCAGTCTCTTGATGGCGGATTTCACTGTCACGGCGGATGTTGTGCTGCGGGACACAAAGATAGAACACTCAGATATGGCTCAGCTTCATCATTTTAAACGTTTATGACCTATTTTTGTCTGTCAGACAGACATATTGCATTATATGCAGCTTGTAATTGTAAACAACTTGCAGAAAGCACACAATAGAGCAAAATCATAATAAAAAAACATTCATACATGCAACTACTTATTTTGAGCCATCTAGAACCTGTGCTCTAAAATGTGTAATCATATACAAATATAATCATTTATGAACATTAATCATAAGCAGGACTGACATTCTGAACACCTTTAAACTACAAAACTAAAGCAGCAGCGCTTTAGAATGAGCACGGCCTCTCCAGCGTTTACAAAACGCTCCGTTTTCAGCACTCGAAAACTCCGGCGTAGTGCAGTCGGATGGAGAAACTGTAGCAAAACTTGTGTTTTAAAACGAAAACGCATTAGTGTAAACGGGGTCTGAGTCCACTAGATTATTTCAGAGGTGCAGCAGCTCTGTGAGCTCATAAACTCCTCCAGAAACTGAACCTGGATGATGGAGGCTTTCAGCAGCGCTTCTGACTGAGCTGAGCCCAGTTTGATGAGCTGTTGTCCGGTGTCGGCAGGAGGATTCCCCCCTGGGACACCAACAACAGGCGCTACGCCGTAATCACACCCCTACAAGACAAAGCTCCTGATTGGTTAACGTGGAGTGAATGTCTCCTGAAGTTCAGATTTTCCAACTTGAGCGATTCGGCCGTCAAGTGAGTCAATTGCCCAAAACGCTCAATTTGCGCCGCTTCATTTTGTGTATCGTGCTGCAGGATGTCTATTCGCACCTTTGCATTGACTTAAAGGGCCATGAAACACCAAAACACATTTTTTGAGCTGTTGACAGTCATATATGTGTCCCACGCTGCTATAAACACTATTAGGACACATATAATTGACTAAAAAGTGAAAATTGGTTGTTTTTGCATTATTTCGAGCAAATTCGTTCTTCCGGTTTGAAACGAATTTTTGAAGCTGCGTCACGCCGATGAGATCCTTGCGTATATTCCAGCGTGGAGAGTGGATGCCTGTCCCGGCCAGCACGTTCTGACGTCTCTGCGTGTTCGGCATTAATTCATGAGATAGACTTGGTTCAAACCAACCAGAGCGCTCTATTGTGTAAGCGGCGCAGCTTCATTAATATTCATGATCGCTTCGAAGACTGTACCTTACAGCAGTTGCGGAAGACGCATCAAGCGCGAGTGATTTACATGCTAAGTCAATGCAAAAGGCGCGAATAGGCATCCTGCAACGCGATTCGCGCGAATGGCGCCGCGCGTTTGACGCGCTTAACGCCGCAATTCGCGCGAATCGCTTCAGTTTGAAAATGAAGTGAAAATGAGCTTCAGCGGACGTTCGCGCCGCGTTAACCAATCAGGAGCTTGCTCTTGTGGGGGTGTGATTATGACGTAGTGCCTGTTGTTGGTGTCCTGAGGGAAAACTCGGCTCGGTCAGAAGCACCGCTGAAAGCTTCCATCATCCAGGTACAGTTTCTGGAGGAGTTTATGAGCTCACAGAGCTCCGTGCACCTCTGAAATAATCTAATGGACTATCAGCCTTCATCAGTAGACTATCAGTGGAATATCAGCCTTCATAAAGCACATAAACACAGTTATTCTCTCTATAAAACACCTGTTAGCCATTTAGCAATAAAGCTACAGTCACCAAGCCATAGACAGAAGCCCTGCCCATCACGCGAATCCGAAAATAAAGAGAAAGTGCCGTTAAAGTCGACAAATTAATAATTTGGCAAATAATTTGATTACTGACGTCCTTGTAAACACAATCTGTGTGAAAATGAGCGTGTGCACAAATGGAAACTCCCATTTTTATGCAAAACCTTCCCTCTTTCCCCTCCCCCGACACTCCTACCTAAACAGAGCTGGACACGCCCACTTTACTGAGCTTTTCCAAACTAGAGGTGTGAAAACACCACGCTGAGACTGGGGGGTTTCGTGGTCCTTTAACATGTAAATCGCTGGCACTTGACTGTTTAACTGTGTCTGGTGTGAACGCAGCATTAAGGCCCATGACTGTACGATTTCAAGAGAATCTGTGTACATGGATTAAAGTGAAAACTTCTGGTTGATTTCTTTTTTCCAGGCCACATTACTTTCGATCAACACTTTATTTAAATATCTGAGACCAACAGTATTTAAAAGAAAAGATTTTAAACTGCTTTATTATTGGCAGCTTGTGCCTAATGTTAAAGTATATTAACTTGGCACATTTTTAAAAAACAACCTATAAAAATATTTGGTATCTTTATGCCTTAGTAGTCAAAAACCTGCTTTAACATGCTCCAGTCAAAATCAAAGATACACCAGTTATTGGCTTTCAGAATAATTCATATAGCAGATAAAATATCCAGAGATTATTGTTGTGATTAGGCATGGGCTAGTATAAGATTCTGACAGTATGATAACCTTGGATAGAAATATCACGGTTTCACGGTATTATGACCACTGCTATAAAATATATTCTTTTTAAATGTCTGGGTAAAAAAACAAAACCTTTTTCCTCTTTGAACACAATATATTTTATTTTGAGAAACATTTAAAATATTTTGGGGTGGTAAACGTCAGGCTAAATAATTCAGGTGAATCATTGACTTTTGCTGTCTTTGTTTCAAAAACAGAAATTTCTTTACAATTTACACCTATTAAAAAAATAAAATAAAATAAAAAATCTTACACACTCCTCAGGAACGGTATAGCAGAACATTTTGGCCATATTAAAACCATGGCTTTTTCCAAACTGCGGCATACCTTAAAAACGGTTATCAACCCATGCCTAATTGTCATTCACATAAATTGTGAATTGATGTGCTTATGCACAGCTAGTGTTTTTCTCCCACTGATAAACATCCAGCGAAAGGTTTGGTGACTATTTTTAATTTTATAAGGCTTCTTTTACAGCAGATGTAGTTTAAGTAAAACACAATCAGTTAAATAGACTTAAGCGTTCATTTGTTTGTTCAAGTGTACAATGAGCTAAAAGACACAAACATGTGCTGTCAGAACTAGCAGGCGAGAGCTCAAACCACTTGAAAACACTGTAGTAAAATAAATATCCGTATTTTAAAGGCATGGTGTGGAAAAATGCAATTTAATGCAGTGCTTCTGGTCCAGTCTGAGACCAACATTATATTGCATCTCAGTCAGGCAGTGAAGATCATTGATTTTTAAAGAAATCAGATCTTAAACGCTGTGATTTTGTCTGAATGTTGAAAGCCCTTGCGCATATACACTATTACACTTCTAACAATCAGAAGCTCATTAATATCAGTCTTACTTGTATGACCAGGCTCCTCCAGCCACAGTCTTCATGCAGGAGCCGCAGTGCCAGATGCCCACAGCCTTCCTCTTCATCTTAGTCTGCGCACACACACACACACACACACACACACACACACACACACACTTAACATCAGACTGATCCACACTTTCCAGGTCAGCGTCCCCACCATAAATACTCCAAGAGCTTCTACACTAATGTTATTGTAAGGAAGATGACTAAACCATAGTGCTAAAAAGAGTTAAGTAGAGTTTTGTTAACAGTTTTATTGCATGGTATATACAGGAATCAAGAGTAAAATTCAATACCTTCTAAGACTCTTTACATTAAGACCTCATCGCCACTTTAAGTCTGAACCAGTAACATTGGCAACATTTTATATATATATTCATTAAAAACTGATTGTAAGAAACTAATCCTAAACTAAAACATTATTCATATACTTTAAAAGTGTTAATCCAGAAGGTGTCACCTACAGAACAGCAGAAATAATGATGCTGCAGTAAACAAAGCAGTATGACATCAAATACAGCAGGATTTTGTTGATTTCATAAACTACACAGTAGGGCTGCACGATTTGGGAAAATTGTCATGTTGCGATTATTGAGGGCAATATTGCGATATGCGATTTCGATTATAAATGGGATTGTAAGTCAACTTAATGGGTTTTTAAGAAACATTTAGTGAAACAATTAGTAATAATGCTGAAGTGTGCGTTTGTTCAACTTGAAATGGTTTCAAAATAAATAATTTTTACAAAATAAATATCTGCATTATTGTAAACTTATTTTCATATTCCATATTTTCCCTATTTCATATTTTTTGCAATTATTAAATGAAATATAAAAAAATTTTATATGTAAGGCTTTGTATTATTGTTTATGAGAGAGAAATGCAGCATGCACTATTTAAACATATCATATTTTGTCGGTTATATATATATACACACACACACACACAACTTTTGGTTCTGCTTATTTGATTTAATTTAAAACGTGGCCATATGCATTATATGCATCCTACATGAAAACATTCAGCATGTTTCTGGTTTTATAGAGAACGTTGGGCACATGGAAAGATTAACAGCAGATATTCCTCATCACCCATCACCATACATGCACACAATAATTCTTCTAGTTTCAATTTAATTCAATAATTTAATAGTTTGAATTAAACACTGAACCTATGATGATGGTTGTGAGCAATTTTGTCGGTTAGAGGAAACTTGACACCCGACGACAATTTCGCTTGAAGGACGAAAAGGTGTTTTGTGTACGTCTGTTGCCAGGCGACAGGCTCGAAAGCAAAGCGCCAAACTGGAAAGACGTCCGCACATCGCGGTCGTTTCGCTTTAACTGAACCTTTTGGTTTAGAACATACAGAAAGCGGCTCGCGTCTATCTGCCGCAAACATATAGACATTATCGCTGTGTTTGCCCTGTCTCGGTCGCGCTTGTCAGCACGTGATACTCAGCCACACACACACACACACACACACACACACACACACACACACACACACACACACACACACAGTCCTGATGGCTTCTGGGTCGTGTAGTTCTTTTTTAATTGCGTTACATTGTAATCGTATTAAAAGGAAACTACAAAAATGGCGGTGCATTTTCTTTCTTGAATGTCTTGTTACGTCCACGAATGCATTCGTATATTTAATATAATCGCAAGATTCGCTGTGAAGTAATCGCATAGGCTGACATCGCGATTGCGATACGATTAATCGTGCAGCACTACTACACAGCATCCCAAACTGTAAAACTTTAGCATACAACTATAATCATACAACTGTATAATCAAAAATGATGCAAAATTTAATACCTCGTAACAGCATTTAAGGGCCTTAAATTGATCTATCAACATTTAATACTTCAAGACTCTGCGCATTGAGATGGATTGTTGGTGATTGAATGGGTGTCAGCGTAATCGTGTAGCTTCACATAGACATTGGGAAAATTAAGACGCATTTAAGACTGGTCCAGTGACTTGACTACATTTTTGAAGACCTAATGGGCACCCTGTTTACAGACATTAGGGATATCTTCATGAAGTTTGTTTATTTGTATGTAAAGCCCATTCTCCTTTGCTATTTGTTTTTAATGTATGAACAAATTGTTGTATTACGTGAGAGGGAGAGAGTTTTGAATGCATTGCAATATCAGCTTCCTGGCTATTTCAAGGCAAAACCAGATCAAATGCACAACATTTAATAAATATCACTTTTTTATTTTTTAAAATCCTGACGTATCCAAACCGGGTGTAGCCCCATACCTAGTCTCAAATAGTTGTAGTAGTATGTGAACTGTTATGCAGCAGGTGTTGTGATTCTCACCTTTCCGCAGAAGGAGCAGGTGTATTTGGCGTGTTGGCTGATCTCAATCTTCTTCACCATCTTCCTGAGCGACGCACCATAACGGGTGCCGTACTTTCCCACGATTCCCACCTTCTTGGTGCGCTTGGCCTGAAGAGGAAAAAAACCAAAACATCGGCGAATGAGCAGATAAAATTTACACTGGAAGAATAGCGTTTCAGTCAAGCTTTTTAATATCAAAACTGGCTTTAATACGCATGAAAGAAAAGTAAAAAAAATTTAAAATGAGGAAGGTCATGAGTTATACAGCAATATAAGAACAGCATAACCCCATCAGTAAACAGAACAAGAGAAATTAATGCTTTACACAACTCTGATGTACAGTAATTATTACAACTAAACAACTGTATTACTTGCAATTACCTTTTCACATTTTTAAAATAGCTTTAGAATTAAGGATATCTACTAAACAACATTCTGAGCAACTGCACATTAATATTTGGCTATTGTAATAACAGCAAGAAATAAATAAGCCGGAATTAGTTTTTAAAGTCTAGTTTTAAATGTGATTTAACATTAAAAACTAATATCCACAGTGGACAACATCAAATTCTCAAATCAGTAACGATAAGAGGAATTATACAGCAATAACAGAATCCCATCAGTGAACAGACAGAGAGAGAAATTAATGCTTTAATCTGTAAATATGACAGAAGTAAAAGCCCAACTGTATGTGGTGTAATTAATATAACTAAATAGGATTGTTGTTTTTTTTGATAACTAAATTAAAGAGAAGGAATTACACTGACATTTCTATTAAAAAGCTTTAGAAATAAGCATATCTTATTTATTTATAGGATATCTTTCCACAGAATAGAAAGCAGTTCAGACAATTTTCACACTCACAGTTGACGTCATGCTATTGTACGTTAATATTTGGCTAT
>CAIGQQ010033648.1:638824-660776 GCA_903798035.1 Danio albolineatus
ACCATTGACTTACAAAATACTATGGAAGTCTATGGTTACCGGTTTTCAGCATTCTTCGAAATATCTTATTTTGTGTTTAATATAACAAAGATTTGATACATTTTTCTTTGCAAACAGTGTAATCCACAACTATCCAAACATTTCATCAATCAACAAAACATATCTGCGTAAACTCAACAAAAATGTATTTTACCCAGTTTAAAAGAGCAGGATCCAGCACAAGCTAACGAGCACTCACAGAAATATATTAGAAAGAAGCTCAGAGGTTTAAAACTACATAAGGGAGAGTAACTAGTGAGCAAATATTCTTTTTTCGGGTAAACTGTGCCTTTAAATAGGGCTTTAAAATGTGAACAAGTGATAATTCATCGATTTTAAAAGATTTCTATTGTTAAACTCCCTCATATTTCAGTGGCTGTCTTCTGAAAAATGCACATTTTCTAAAAAATAAAAATTAACTGCACATATTTTAAGGCTTGAGGCAAATAATAAGCTGCATTAAACCATTATTCTGATGTCTGAACATCATTTTTAATTACTGACCCATACATTAAAACAATAAATAACTAGACCTTCATCCATATTTACTTTACATCACTGTTGCCTTCAAAGCAGCAAGAATGACTTTCAGCACCACACACATCAAATCTGCTAATAAATGCACATTTGAATGTACACTTGACCAATAAGCTGCATTTCCAGAAATCATGCATTTACAATTATTGAATACACACACAACAATGGCTCTTTCTCAAATCAAACCATCAGCCTGTACTTTTACTACAGTGATGTCCAAATGAGACTGAAACATGCGTATAGACTCCTGCCACACAATGAAACATATGCTTGACGTAAACTTGACGTAACAGCACATGATTAACAGACCAGCTCTCCCACCCATAAATCAACAACAACTCGGTGTAAAGTTGATTTCAGCACTTATATTATATATATTCAAATATATTAATGCTGGGCAAAGATTAATTTGCATCTAAAATTAATGTTTTGAAATAATATAAGAAGTGTGTGTAATATAGATAGACAGACAGACAGACAGACAGACAGACAGACAGACAGACAGATGTGTGATGTACACACATAAAATTTTGTTATAGATATTTACATTGATATATAATATGTATCATATACATTCACTTTATAACTAAATATAAAGATTTTCTCAAACACATCCATGGATGTGTGCATTTATATTTACAGAATATACACAGTACAGACACTTAAATTAATTGTAAAACAAACTTTTATTTTTGATGCGATTAATCATGATTAAATCATGATTATATATATATAATAGTTTTTCTATAAAGTCAAACAAATAAAGTATATATGCCCTTTGTTTACATTGTAAAATATATAATAAAAAAATAAATATAATAATAATATAATTTAAATATTTGTATTTAAACATAAAATAGCTAAGTATTAAATTAAAATTATATAAATTACATTTTAAAATATATAAATTAAATGCATTTAATATATAAATATTTATATAAATGCTTGCATAGTTTTATTAATATAGATGTTTGATTAATGTAGCCATATATACACCGTTAACAATTTCCTGTTGAATCACAGTAGCTTACTGTAAATTAGAGGAACAGTACTGTATTTACATTCACAGCACTACTTATCTTGCTGTGTGTGCATTTACAGAATTGTGTTTATCTTTACTGCAAAATATACAGTCATTTTCCCAATGCAATTTAAAATACAGTAACATAACTCTCCTATAGTAAAATACAGCTCATATTACAGTTGAATACGGTGTCATTTATAAAAATCGCTAACAGTTTAGATAAACTAATGATTACAGGCCAAACATACGGTGGCCGAGAAAGGTTAACGCCTGCAATTTGAGAAAGCACATGCAATCACACAAAACACCGGCAAATTAAGAAACAATCTTCATCAATTTGACAGCACACCTGTTACAAATGCTCACAACACAAACAACGGAAGAAACGCGCAGCAAGTTGGTCAAAACACAACGGAAATGTTTCAAGAGGACTTAAAAACATGACGGACCCAGCTGATCCGGACCCGCCGTGACTGTTGTTCAGTGAAGTGATTGATGGTCTTTGAAAGGTGTAATATCCTGATTACACGATTCCGTTGTCTTTTGTAAATTATCAGTCTAATTAATGATCAACTGAAATGTTGCGTTATTAAAGAGCCCATATTATGGATTTTTGAGAATGACCTTCCATGCAGTGTGTTACACAGCTCTAAGTGCAGTGAAATGTCCAGCTGAGGCTTAAATCTGAAAGTGCAAAGTGTTTAAAACGATTGATTCATATATAAAAGAGTCGACTCATTGTTGTTTAAATGAATCGTTATTAGAACGAGTCTTTAGCCGTTTCGGCTTGACGTCAACGTGAAACATAATAGTTGCGCGCGCTGACCCGGGAAATTTGAACTGCCCGGCCCCGCCCACAGACAGGAAGGAAAAGTGGAAGACAACAAGCACTGTATTGCAGTAAGTGTTGTAGCATAACCAGCGGGACAGCAGTGACGTGTGATCTGAGTAATATCTAAGTAAATCTTTATACTGTTTGATGGCAGTATAAAGATTTAGAGAGAACTTATTGACAGCTTGTAGTATTGACAGTATGTAGTATTGTTTTTCGCGTTTTGCTCTTTGTAGACGGTCCCTAAGGACCGGTCTCTCTGCCGCCGGCACAGATGAGTTTAATATAATGCGTCCAGCGCGTAGGAAAGCTCATTTTTAGGAAAATAAGGTTGTAGGTGATTGTATACATTGCGACGGTTGAAAAGAGGTGCTATTTGTGTAGGAACAATGTTTCGGTCATGAGTTATTGATCCGGAAAACACAAATCTGCAAATCTGTTGCTAACTTTACTGAACTCATCGGCATTCCGGTTAAATCATGTCCCGTAGACACTATGCACTGAAGTGCGAGGGAAAAGCTGTGTTATTTTCCCTACCTGGAAATCTCTTTTCCCTACCTGGAGTGGTTGAGGTTTTTTTCGTAAAATACCTGAGAATTACATCCCCAACATGGTGCTGTGTTCACGTCATCTCTCTGAAGAGAGCTACACTAATCTACACGCTTACAACGCTCCGTGTAGCGTGTAGCGGTAGCCATTTAGCTTCCTGCCGAATGAAACTATTTGTTGGCTTACAATAGTCCATGAAGTGTTCATTATTACTGAATGTTTGTTGTTATGATGAAGAATTTAGCAATACGCTGTTGTACAAAAGCAGTGATGTTTTTCAATATGTTCTGTCATTGGGCTGCCGTCACGTAAAGGACGTGACGTGGTGACGTGACGTGGTAGCGTCACGTAAAGGAGGTGCTTGGGGAAAAAGACTCGCTCAGACGATTCATATGGGAGTCGGTGGGAAAATGAGGTAAAAATAAATAGATATTATAAGACATCGAAAGTGTTTTTTAACCTTGCATACATATCATCCTGTTGTTTGGGACTTCAAAAAGTGAAATTTAACCGTTCTCAACCCACCATATGGGTTCTTTAAATAAATTAACTACATCCGTATCTTAGCTGGGTCCGTCATGTTTTTGGGTCCTCTTGAAACATTTCCGTTGTGTTTTCAACAACTTGCTGCGCGTGTCTTCTGTTGTTTGTGTTGTGAGAGTTTGTAACAGGTGTGCTGTCAAATTGATGAAGATCGTTCCTTAATTTGCTGGTGTTTTGTGTTATTGCATGTGCTTTCTTAAATTGCAGCGCGTTAACATTTCTCGGCCACCGTACAAACAGCAAATACTGCTAAACAAAATCCAAATTGTAAACATCATACATTCAAGCTTTTAACTTTCTCTCCATACTGTTATTCTCATTCCTGTGTGTGGAGCGTAAAACTGCACCAAATGATGAACAATTATTTTTACGACAAAATAAACAATCATACTATGAAACTATTTTCTCCATATAATATACAGCTGAAGTCAGAATTATTAGCCCCCCCTGTATATTTTATTCCCCCCAATTTCTGATGACAGCACGTAATATTAGACTAGATATTCTTCAGGACACTAGTATTCAGCTTACAGTGACATTTAAAGGCTTCACTAGGGTAATTAGGGTAAAGTTAGGGGAATTAGGCGAGTCGTTGTATAACAGTGGTTTGTTCTGGAGACAATCCAACACTAATATTGCTGAAGGGGGCTAATAATATTGACCTTAACATGTGTTTAACACTATTAAGAACTGCTTTTATTCTAGCCGAAATAAAACAAATAAGACTTTCTCCAGAAGAAAGAATATTAGAGGAAATACTGAGAGAAACTCCTGAATCTGAGAAACATCATGTGCGAAATATTGCATAAAGAAAAAATATTCACAGAAGGGCGAATAATTCTGCCATCAACTGTATATATAACATGATTTTACACAACAGCACTCTAAAAAGCAGCATATCGACAATATTTATAAACAAATTTTGTACTATTGGAAAACAGCTTATATTCAAAATGTTAAACCACATTGCTCTGTGTTGTGGAACAACCGATTCATTACTGTAAATAGAAAATCAGTATTCAAACAAGAGTGCTATAATAAAAACAATTTATTTGTTTTAGAACTTTTCCATGAAAATTGTCTATTTCTTCAACATAATTAATTCATGGAAAAATATGAGATAATATGTTCCTTTAGAGAATTTAATACGCTATGTAAAGCTATTCCTATTGATTAAAAAAATTAATACATAATACTGTAACATATTCGAATGTATCTACTAAATTACCAGAATTAAAGATAGGAGAAGCGGGTATCGTAGATAAAAAAATGTATTAAGGTAATTGGGCTTATTTTAAAAAATAAATTATTTGTAGATTTTAATCTAAAAAAAGATTTTTGTAAATTGTAAATATCTTAAATGGCCACTTTTACAGAAAATGAAAGATATTGAATTTAGAATAATCAATAATACATATCCAGCAGCAGAAATTGTACAAAAAAAATTCAGATTTGAGGTAGACCCTTGTGTTTTTTTGTTTAGTAGAGCCTGAAACCATTGAACACTTATTTTTCACTTGTCCAGTCATAAAAAGGTTTTGGCAGGATCTTTGCAGTTGGCTGAGTAACAATATACTGACATTCCTTCCCTAAGTTTGATGAAGGTTTTGGTCTGTGCAGATGGTTTTCCCAAGAAAATTTAATTGATGTTAAACATTATTATCATTATAGGTAAATATTACATACACAAAAGTAAATGGAATAACAGTAAACCCTTGATTAATTGCTTTATAAATGAATGTAAAACATATTTAGAGTCTTTAAAAGTAATATGCAAAGAAAATAAGGCTGCAGAGGAACTATACAAAACTACGGCTGAGTCTCTTTCCTTTTAAAACTGTTCAAATTTTTATTTTTAATGTAATTGTTATTATTTTTGTGTGTGTGTGTGTGTGTGTGTGTGTAACCCCCCCTAACTTTTTTCCCCCTTTCTTTTAATGTTAAAATGGTTGTATGCACTGTATAATGTAAATGGGATTAAAAAGTGTGTATATGTTGTTATATGCCGTGTTTGTTCCCCATTTGAGTTTTGTAAATAGAAAAATGTTAAATAAAAAACAAAAAATAAATAAATAAAAAATCTACACATTCACAGATCAACACAATTCTGACCCCAACAACTAAAGTGTTCACACTGGACTGTAAATCATCCCTCACTTAAATACAGACGCGTTTTCAAGAGACAGAATCAGATCAAGGAGTCCAAATTTCCCTCTGAAAAAACACAAATCTGTTCCGGCTCCAGAGCACATCCTTCATTAAACATTCATAACACAGACTTTGAGCCATTAAATATTCACTGGGGACGACACTGGACACAGGTCAGTCCTGTTCACGGACACAAATCCCCTCTAAAACAGTGCTGCACTTATCAATATTACACAAGCGACACCTTCGCAGATGCACACGCAGCTTCAGATTGTGTTGTTGTGAATAACTGCTCAAGCTTTTAGCACAATATATGGTGTTATCATCACAATATTCACCAGATCCAAAGAAAAAGCTGCCTTTAACATTGTGTACTTCTTTATTTTATATAAACGTACAATAGGGCTGAATGATACTGGCAAAAACTGCGATGTTTTATATTATATATATATATATTGCAATCTGAATATAATTTAAATAATATTTTGGGAAGCTTTCCTAATTTTGCATTGATTAGGTGTGTGTATATGTTTAGAAATTAAATAAAAGCGTAAATGAATACATTAAAACAAGCATACACATATACTGTACTAATGAAATATTATTAAATAATATTATTAAATAATATTATTATTCAATATTATTATTATTCAATACTGATACTATTATGGGCGCCACGGTGGCCTAGTGGTTAGCACGTTCGCCTCACAGCAAGAAGGTCGCTGGTTCGAGAAATATGCTGGATAAGTTGGCGGTTCATTCTGCTGTGGCGACCCCAGATTAATAAAGGGACTAAGCTGACAAGAAAATGAATGAATAATACTATTATTATTATTATTATTAATTAATTATTATTAAATAATATTATATTAATTATATTAAATAAATTAATATTATTAAAATAATTAAATGTAAAATAACACTGCACACAGTATAATCAAGATCTGAAGTGGATCAAAACCACCACAAAAATCAAAGTTATCCTAAAACTACTCAACAGCACTCCTATTTGATCCACTTCAAATGCTGACTACTGTCTTCATTGTATAAATAAATACAATTCATCTTTGTTGACGTTACAAATTTGATCATTTCTCATGCACAAATGGTTTAAATTATAATTATAATCTCAAGTCAACATTGCAGAATCTCAGGTTGCACATATTTATAGTGCGGCCCTAATGTACAGCGTAAACAAATGCTATCGCAAAATGATTATAAAGGAAAATAGGAGACACTTTAGATTAAAGTCTCATTAGTAAATGTTAGATCATGCATTAAAATCTACAGTGAGATAAAGCCGGATTTATTATATTAATATTAGTTATTAACTCCATTTAATAAACTGATTTCAATGAGTTATTAAGAAATAAACATCAGCTAATATTAATAAATGCTTTTATAGTTTTCATTGTGAGTTTTTAGTTAAACTAACATGTTTACAACAGGCTATAGTGTCATTAATTTTCAGTCAATATTTCGTACAGCATGCACAGGCCGGATTATCAAAATAACATTTGTTTGTAATGAAATCAGCAATTAAACCCTTTGCTGCTGTGATGAACAACCACCGCCGACTCTGAAAATACACTATACGTTTAAATAATAAATATCTGTTCACTGTATTTTGGGGTAATATTATCATCATCACAATATATTGTATTCTTGAATATCAGCATGTATAACACAGAGTAGTGATTTCTTTTCAGAGAAAAACTTCAGCCTGAAAGCAAGATTTATTCATTTACGTTTTAATGCCATATCAGCATAATTGGCTATACTCATGGCAAATCTTATACTAAACATTCAATATACAACAAGTTACAATCAGAACGGTTTCTTAATAATCATGCATTATATAAAACAAAACAAATAACAAGAACTTTGATTTAAAAAAAAAAAGTCAATGTGTTCAATGATAAATAATCTATTTTTTTTTAACATTTGCCTCAAAATATTTCCTTTATGTTAACAACATTCTATAATATCATTTAAAAACATAAGTGCTGGGTTTAAGATTGACGGCATACAAAAATAAATGTATATTTTGACATGAGATGTGTGTGTGATATTACAGATATTTACTATGCATGTATATGTGATATACACACACACATAAAAACAAATTATTTTGTTACATAGATATTTATATTTAATTAGTAACATATGCATATCATTTTATATTAAAATATAAATAAACATTTTCTCAAATACATGCATGCATTTTTGTATTTATCATATATATAAATATGTACACACACATTGTCAAAACAACTCTTATGTTGGATGCAGCACTAAAATATACATATTCTATTAAAACATTTTAGCCAAAATATTCTTACACAAGCTACAAATAGGCTCAAATTCTTCCCCTTTTAATAAACATGAGTGTGCAAGTCTTGAGCGAAATCAAGACGCTTGTAGAAACTCAACAATCAGCAGGTTCACCATTTAATAAAGAACTCAAACATGAGGAGAGCTGCACAATAGATCTGACATCGACAGTTAGTTTTGCTGTGATATGAATATAATTTCACCGGATGATTTGAATAGCTCTATTTGGACAATAAATAATAATAAACTACAATAAAATCACAATCACATATAAATATGACAGAGCGAACATAAAAAAGTGAAACCAACAGCACTTTAATGGCTGTTCTGTAAAGTCTAACAGTGCTCAAATGCAAAAATGAGACAATCAAATGTAGAATAACATGCTTATCATTAAATAAATCCTTTCATACAACAATATCTTTATACTTTAATCTTTAATAAATATTCTAATGCAGCGATGTGACTATTTGCGAACTCATTGTGATATCAACACTCTAAAAAAATCCTGGGTTATTTTTTCTACCCAAATATTGGGTTGAGGCATTTGGGTAATGTTTGGGTGTTATTTTCAGAGTCTTGGGTAGTTTTTGGGTAGTGCTATGTAATCCAAACTTTTTTCTGGGTAATAATTGCTAAGACTTGAATCAATGCAGCCCTAGCACCACACAGACACATCAACCCAGCTCCTTGGGTCAAATCAACTCCCAGAAGGGGCTGACTGCAATGCCATTATTATTATTTATTAATTATTATTATTATTATTATTACTATTATTATTAGTTATTGTTATTTATTATTATTATTATTAATAATTAATATTATTACTATTGTTATTAATTATTATTATTATTGTTATTATTATTATTTATTGTTATTTGTTATTATTATTATTTATTGTTATTTATTATTATTATTATTAACCAATTAATATTATTACTATTATTATTATTTGTTGATATTTATTATTATTAATTAATTAATATTATTACTATTACTATTAATTATTATTATTATTAATTATTATTATTATAAATTTTTACGAGTAACCCATAAATATGAAACAAATTGTTTTGATTGCAGTTCATAATTTGTATGTAGTTTTGTATGATCTTTGAGGTTTGTTTACAAAGTGCTGAAAAAATGTAATGGAACAAAATAAATAAAGCTAATACAATATTCACCTGTTTGTTTTTTTTATGTGGTTAATGATTTTAAAAGAAAGCTAAAAATTACATTTTAAAATTACATCTAATTGTTACAAATTACAATTACAAAATATAACCTATTAATTAAGTAAAATTAACCTATTATTTAAGTAAAAAATCAAATTATTGGGTAGAAAAGCAACTTATTTTTTGGGTTAATTTAACCCCTGATGTATTCTGTCCTGTATTTACCCAGCAATAGGGTTAAAAACAACCCAATTTGGGTAGTTTTTAACACTGTTTTTTAGAGTGAATGCTCAAACGATATACTGCGCAGCCCTAAACGTGAGCATTAGATGTTAAGAGCGTCCCATTAACAGATTTCATTCAACTGCTGCTTAATGACTTCCAAATGCAATCAGACGACAAACTCAAACTTCCAGAGCAGTAAATTGCCTTGGTGAAAATCTCTTTCACATGCACACGACATCACTGCAGGCTACGGTAATCAAATTCTGCTGCCACATGATATAAGCAGAGTGCACACGCATATAGGGGAGGCTGAACATACAAGCCACATACAGACAACCGTGTGGATTTTATGCCTGACATAACAGACTAATGGCCTGAGAAATGATGATCATATGATCTGCTAATGACTGTTTTCACCACAACACCACAGAGACCCTCAGGATGATGCTGATGGCTTCCAGCAAATGGAAATTACTGGGAATTAACAAGAAAACAACAACGGGAGAGCTACTTTACAGAGTGTGTGCTGCTGATTCAGGAATATTTCCCTACTATACAAACAGCACAGTCTTATTATATTATCTCATGTCACTACACTGTAAAAAAATACACTTAAATTAGCAGTTTTCTGTATTTTTGTGATTTCTGTTCTTATTTTTCCTCCTTTATTTCTGCTTCTCAATGTCATTATGGGATCTTGATCTTTATTTCAACAACTTTTAACCATGAAATGTCTGAAAAAGTGACTTTTATGAACATTTTAATAGTTTAAAGTGATGTTAAAGTGGGTTTGTGTTGTATATTACGCTACAAAAACCTTGTAATAAACTGCAGCACATTTTCTGTTATTTTATCTATATATTATCCTATTATATTATTTAAAAATACTAAAAATGTCAATAAAGTTCACTTTGTTAAACCTTAAAGTGGATTTTTCACCATGCAAATTGGACAGAGCAGAGATCAACACAATTCACAACTGTAAATAAACACATTAAACATGGAAACTGTTCATTATCAGATCTTCCTTAGTCTAATAAAACTGATTTAAAGGGATAGATCTCCTTAAAAATGACAATTTACTCTCCTTCAAAACCTTTATGAGTTTATTTCTTCTGTTAAACACAAATGAAGATATTTTGAAGAATGATGAAAACCGTTAACCATTGACTTCCATAATAAAAAAAAACAAATGAAAGTCAATGGTAACAGGTTTCTAAATTTTTTTTAAATATTTCTTGTGTTCAAAAAAAGAATGAAAACCTTAAAGGTTTAAACTAAAATAACTTCATAAACTATTACAATTTTCATATTTGGGTGAACAAGCAAACCATTTCAAAACATTGGGTCTACACTCAATATTTATATCGTATAAACACATTTAAAACAGTTTAATGACAAAATTAAAAACCTTGTAATAAACTGCAGCACATTTTCTGTTATATTATCTATATATTATCCTACATTATATTATTTCAAAATACTAAAATGTCAATAAAAGTCACTTTGTTAAACTGTAAAATGGATTATTCACCATCCAAATTGGAAAGAGCAGAGATCAACACAATTCACAACTGTAAATAAACACATTAAATATGGAAACTGTTCATTATCAGATCTTGCTTACAGTCTAGTAAAGCTGATTTAAAGGGATAGATCACCTTAAAAATTACAATTTACTCTCCCTCCAAACTTTTCTGAGTTTATTTCTTCTGTTGAACACAAATGAAGCTATTTTGAAGAATGATGAAAACCGGTAACCATTGACTTTCATAATAAAAAAATCAAATGAAAGTCAATGGTTACAGGTTTTAAAAATTGTTCAAAATATTTCTTTTGTGTTCAACAAAAGAATGAAAATCTGAAAGGTTTAAACTAAAAAAACTTCGTAAATTATTACAATTTTCATATTTGGGTGAACAAGCAAACCAATTCAAAACATTGGTTGTACACTCAATATTTATATTGTATAAACACATCTCAAACAGTTTAATGACAAAATTATAAAATAAAAAAGAGATACTTTTTAAAAGTCTGGTTATTTGTATTTCATAGCAAAAAACCTAAGAGTATACACTGAAACAAGCGGATAAACAAGTGCAATAAAGAGCATTTTCTCTATTTTTGTTGTACTTTTTGTCTTATAAAATATCAATATGTGTAACAGTATAGTGTGCACTAATAGTATCACGAACACAGCACTGATATGGCACTTACTGAAGGCTAATTAAGCATTTTGTGAAATAAAAATGTTTAAATAAAATAATATAAATCCTCGTTGATCGCAGAGTCTGTGGTCACGGGACCCATGAGCTCATATGGACAGACGAGTGTGTGTTTACACCACCTGAACACACACATTTCCACAAAAATAGCACGTTTAATAAACACACGACTCTAACAGACTTCACCATCGAAAAGCTGAGCAGAAAACACACATTATACATTTAAATGAGCTCTGCTGCTCGTAAATAAACCCCATTGATGAGGCCCGAGGCTAAAGGCTAATGCTAAAGGCGCAATAAAACACCGACACAAAACACCCAAACAACCGATAAAACCGTAAAACCTGCCAAAATAAGAGTCGACAATAAAACTATAATTACAGAAACCTTCCGTGTGATAAAACAATAATGAGTTATCGCTTTTAAAGCCGTGTAAATAAACCCCTCAGCTCTACCTGGAAAACTGGTGTACGGTACCGGAGGATCCACCGACTCCACACGGGCTTTATGTGAATCCCGTGACTCGGATACTCAGGGAAATCGGTGTTAAATCATGAGAAACGGCGGTTATCGGTGTGAAATGGTCCGGTTTGAGTCCCGCGAGGCCTCGAGCTGAAGGTGCTGATGAAGCCGCCTCAAGAGTCTTTGTGTTCGGGCGCTGAGCGAACAATAGACGCGCACACACACGCACACAGGCCAGAGTCTCTGAAGATAGATAGAGCTCAGCTCAGCGAGCGCTCTCTCTCTCTCTCTCCCTCTCTCTTACTCACTCACTCACTCACTCACTCACCCTCTCTATTTCAATTAAATTAAAAACATTGCTTTATTGGCATGACAAATGTTACAGATGTACTGCCAAAGCATTTATAAGTTTACATTAAAATGGACATAGGCTAAATATATATATATATTCAAAAACATAGCAAACAGTAAATAGTAAAGTAGTAAAAAATAATAACAATAAATCAGAATAAACTGTAATAATAAATAATACAAATCAGTATATTTAAAATGATTCATTTATAACCGTCTAGAAGTGTGCATGAGTTTGCAAGTGATCTCTCTTTTACTCTCTATATATGTGCACACCATAAAGATGTAGCATGCACTGCACTTTAACCAATCCATACTTAAAACAATACTGCCTACAACCTACACCTATTCATTGTCTCCTACGTACTGCTGTCAACATTGCAAATTGTACATTGTTTTTGTTTCTTTTTGGGAGTATGTTGTATTTGCACTGTTGTTGTATTTGCACTGGAGCCAGCACCTAAGCTCTTCGCTCATCATAGCACACGTGCTGCTGCTGATGATGTGACAATAAAAGTGATTTGATTTGATATTTATTTATTTTAAATAAAAATAAAAAGTAAATTGTGTAATATAATAATAATAATTAGTTTGTTATTACTATTTTGTTATTACTGTTTGTTATTATTATATTTATTTAAACAATTTTATTATTCAGATATTTTGCTAAAAAAAGTAATCTTTTAAAATTATTTTTAAAAATGTAAATTGTGTTTTTATTGTTCTGATATTTCGCATAATAATAATATATTTTTATTTAACATTATTTTATATTTTTAATGGGGTGGTGCACTACGATATCATATGTTAAACTGTAGTTGATGTGTAATGTAGCTGTGTGAACATAAACAGCATCTCTGAAAGTAAGACGCTCACAGCTGAATACAAAGGGAGACATTGGCTATTACAGAGTTAGGCCCAATCCCAATTCTACCCCTTAGCCCTTCCCTTTACCCCTACCCCTCGTTTTGCGCGTTCACGTTAAGGGGTAGTGGTGTCCCAATTCTCTTTAGCTCAGGGGTGCCTGACCCTGTTCCTGGAGAGCCACCCTCCTGCAGATTTCAGTTGCAACCCACATCAAACACACCTGCCTGTAATTATCAAGTGCTGTTCAGGTCCTAATTAATTGGTTCAGGTGTGTTTGATCAGGGTTGCAACTGAAATCTGCAGGAGGGTGGCTCTCCAGGAACAGGGTTGAGCACCCCTGCTTCAGCTTGAGAGAATTAGGGCTAAGGGTGAGGGGTATACACCCCTTCGAACAAAGATTTTTCAGGACCACACTAAAAACGGAGGGGTAAGAAAATTTCCCAGAATGCACCTGCCACAACTGAACCCGGAAGTAAGGAGATCCACAAATTAGTATTTTTTTGTCATTATTATAAATTTTTACGACAAACAAACACATGTTTTAATATATTCATAACCGCGTTCGTGTTTTACTGTCATGCTTTAAAAAACCCGCTAAATTTGGCGATCTATAATCCATAATCATAACCCCTGTCCAGCAGTCCCACAACATTCTGCCACTGGATGACACTGGAATCCCCTGTCAGTAATGTCTAGTGTCTGGGAATGAGCTTTTACAGTGTCTGCTATAATGTTAATGTTGTTTTGGTGTGTTTACACAGATAAATATGGCCACTGTGTAAACACACAGTACAGTTACGATCTTATCGCCACATTAGATGGTTATGATAACATAATATACGCCTTCAGTGATTTCCTGAAGATAAACACCAAACAATAACACAACTGGAGTAACTCCAGCAGTCGTGATCGTCTGATCTCATATGAAGCAAGAGATGGTGATGACATATGATGACGTGTGCAGGTGTTGAAGTGCTGGAACAATTCTTAGGGGGGAGTTTTGAAGCCCTTCCCCTTAACCCTCGGTTAAGGGGTACAAAAACAAAATTTAAGGACTACAAACAATACATCCGGGTTAGTGATGTCATAAACCCTTCAGGTTACGCGCACACACACCTGTGCAGTGAAGAGGCGTGGCCAGAGTGCTGTGATGTTATAGCAGAGAAAGCGAAAGTGGCGTCTAAGCGCTGCTGTTTCCACAGAGCTTCTTCTGTTTCTGTATTTGGGCTTCTACAGGACTCGACACACAGACAGAAGCGCTTACAGTTTAATTTAATTACGCTCCAGAGAATTATAAAATATATAGCTAGCATTTGAGAAAGGTCAGTTACAGCTACTGATTGACAGTATTTACACGGCAAAGAGTGTGCTAGTAGAGCGTGACGCTGCTATTATGTTAGCTGACCAATCAGAGCCCCATGAGAGCGGGCTTTCAGAAGATCTGACAGTGGTTTTTTTATGTTCGCTGAATGGCTGTATATAATCAAAGGAAGATATATGAATAAATAACCTGATGTTCAACAAGTGAAGCATGAGCACACACTGCCTTGCACCCCATAAACACAACTAAGGCTTAAAAATACACTCTGGACCAACCCTTTAATGAAAATTTACATTTTATTATTCAGATATTTTGAATAATTCGATTTTTTTTCTCCATTTATTTTAAATCTAAAATGTGTTTTTATTATTCTGATATTTTGCAGCAAAATGTACATTTCATATATATATATATATATATATATATATATATATTATATTAAAAATGTTAATTGCGTTTTTATTATTCTGATATTTTGCATAATAATTAGATTTATTTATTGTTTTATTTTATTTATTTTAAATAAAAATTGTCATTTTATTATTCTGATATTTGGCATAAAAATTTACTGTAAAAACGTAGATGGATATAATAAAAGTGATATAAATAGTTGTCTATTTTATAGTATATAATAATTCCTTATATCTATATAGTGCTTTTCTGGGCACTCAAAGCGCTTTACACAATGGAGGATCTCCTCATCCACCACCAGTGTGCAGCATCCACCTGGATGAAGTGATGGCAGCCAGACCGCACACAACACACCAGCTGATTGAAGTCAATTATGATATGGGGATGGTTAGGAGGCCAGTGGGCAGATCTGGCCAGGTTGTCGGGGTTAAAGCCCTACACTTTATCATAGGATATCCTTTGATTATTACTGACCACAGAGAGTCAGAAACTCAGTTTAACGTCTCATCTGAAAGATGGCGCTCACTGAGCAGTATAGAGTCCCCTTCACTATACTGGGGCATTAGGGCCCACACTGACCGCAGATTGGACGCCCCCTTTTGGCCTCACAAACACCACTTCCAGCAGCAACCTAGCTTTCCCATGTGGTCTCCCATCCAGCTACTGACCAGACGCAGCACTGCTTAGCTTTAGTGGGCGACCATGTGAGAGTTGCAGAGAGCTAGCTGCCGGCTATAATATTATTATAATATATAATATGCAAATTAAATAAAAATTAACAGATGTAAGTTTTAAAATAATTAATTAATTAAAAATAATTCAAAAAATAAATAAATAAAAATAAATAAATAAAGTAGCCAGAACTCTATTAAAATAAAAATTTCAGAGTCTATGTAGAAAGGATTGAACAGGTTCCCAAAGTCTCCTGAATTTGTCCTGTTTGTGGTTGAGGTCATAAGTTAATTTTTCCAAAGGAAGAAACACTGACAACTGAGAAGACCACATGGAAATAGTTGGAATTTGAGAAGTAGAGCATTTTGGTAATATACATTTCTTAGCCAGAAATGTAAGAGTTTTAAACAGAGGTTTGAGCTCTGAGTCAGAAAGCTCTTCAGGATTAAACAGAATTCCTAGATCCCGTTTACCATAGTGGCTTCAAGGAATCATAAACGGAGGAATCAGAGTAAACTAATAAGGTATAGAATTTAGAAATAAGCCCTTTAAAAGAATTAACTAACAGCATGGTTTCTTCCAGATTTGATAATTTAAAACGAAATTGGCTTTGCTTTAATCAGGATATATTATCTTAATAATTTATTTACAAATAAACTATTTAAATATAATTTTTCTATTTCATTTAAGCTCGTATAATACTATAATATAATTTATTGTATCTGTTTACTTGCTTTTCTAATTTTCTGGCTGTGTTCAGTACAGTATGTAAACACAATCCTGCCAATGAAGTGCTGTAAATGTATATGATGTAGTGATAGGCAGATATTGATCTATATTCCCACAATAACGGTTATGCAGCAGACAAATGTTCATCCGCATCTGAATCTCCAGGTCGGCTCGATGCACTCCACTTTATTTGCATGACAAATAATTACAGAAGCGCGTCTCTGGTTCTGTCAGCGAGATGATGTGAGATGGATTCTGTCTGTCTGTCTGCATTATCTGTGTGCTCAGCACTTCTCTCTCTGTCTGTCTGTCTGTCATCATATATCCAGCGGTGAAGAAATAAATCATGACTTACAAACGCGCACATCAGCTCAGTAATGTAAGGAGCTGAGATCTCATCACCCTCAGCTCTCGGGATATGATGCAGATTTCAGATGTAGGCTGTTTATATAATAACATTAAATATTATTTAATAAAAGACTATACAAATTTTTATTCAAAATAAAAAGATTATAATGTCGAGGGCTAATGTCCCTGCTAGGGTCTCCCCAGGTGAAAACGTCTAAGGTGGCAGGCTGAATTATACTTCCGTGTCGAGTAGAGGTGTGAACTTACACTGGTCTCACAGTTCGGTTCGGTTATGATTATCATGCCATCGATTCGGTTCAATTCGCTATCACGGTGCATTGACGATGCTTTTCATACACAGTTTTATATTTTCTTCACGTCACAATAATTCTTGTATTAAAATGTATAAATATATTTAAATACTATTTGTAACACAGTTTTGTCCTTTAACACAAGCAGTCAGATATATAAACTGCACCTTTAAACACTCAAGTACATCACAGGACAACACAACAGCATTTATAGCAGATAAACACATGTTAATATCCCGCTGGCTCTCTGAGCCTTGTCTAGAGAGTTCGTTCTTACACCCCTATGATTGGTCACGCGCTCAACAGGAAGGGCTGTGATTGGCTGTAACGCTCTGCCGCTGTTCACCGATGATAAACACTGATAAACGGCAGCGGTGATCACAGCTGATCCGTGATAGACGCGGAGGAGAAAACTCTGCAGACACACACTTGTGTCTGTATCCAGAAGTATCGCTGTAACCGCCGAGAGGAGAGGAGGAGTCACACCAGCAGGTCAGATGGACAGAGAGAGAGTAAAGGAGGACTTTCATCTTCTCAATGGCAGTGAAATAGGGGATTCTGCTGTAAGTGTCAGTGAAAGTCCAGCAAACACACACGCTGGGAAACTGTGCAGTTTCTGAGTTTTTAAGCAATTGGAGCGTTGTAAATACTCGCTCTCGCCTCCCTCGCCATAGTAAGCTACGGAGACATAGTGCATATGAGATAAATGACGTCAGTACATAATAACCGGTTATGATCTATTACTGAACCCATACCGAACTGTCCACGTCTGCATCACGGTGCACCGAACAAACAATTAATTCTGACACCCCTAGTGTTGAGTGATCATGATAACCCGCGGCCCATACCTTGCTCAGAGCTGTGCATTTATACTTCTGCATTGTGTTTGTGTTGCATTGGGCTTTTTATGTTCCTTAATGTCGAGTTTCTTCACGACTGGAATTACCTGTAATACTAACTTACTGTATAAGTAGCTCAAACGCGCTCATTCAGAGGCAGGAATTCATGTGCATTGGCTGTAATCATGAATCATAAACACAACACTAAAGCACAGGTGGCGCTCAACCTGTAGTCTGTGTGGGTCCTAATGCCCCAGTATAGTGAAGGGGACTCTATACTGCTCAGTGAGCGCCGTCTTTCAGATGAGACGTTAAACCGAGCTCCTGACTCTCTGTGGTCATTAATAATCACAGGATGTTCTTCGACCCCGGCATCCTGGCCGGATCTGCCCACTGGCCTCCTAACCATCCCCATATCATAACTGGCTTCATCACTCTGTCTCCTCTCCACCAATCAGCTGGTGTGTGGTGTGAGGTCTGGCTGTCGTCACCTCATCCAGGTGGATGCTGCACACAGGTGGAGGATGAGGAGATCCCCCATTGTTTAAAGCGATATATAAATGTAAGGAATTATTATTATTGTTTTTAAATTAGATTAGATTTTGATTAATCGCACAGCCCTACTAGTCACTATTTTGGAGAGTAACTTAAAGGGCCATAAAACCCCCCTGGCTCAGCGTGGTGTTTTCACACCTACAGTCTGGAAAAGCTCAGGAAAGTGGGCGTGTCCAGCTCTGTTTAGGTGGGAGTGTCAGAGGAGGGAATGAGGGAAGGTTTTGCATAAAGATGGGAGTTTCCATTTGTGCACGCGCTCATTTTCAAACAAGCGACGCACACACACAGGCGCAGGAGAGAAAGACAGTGACTGTTTACATTGACATCAGTCATCTAATTTTTAGCCAAATTATTAATTTGTTGACTTTAACGGCAGTTTGGCGCTTATATTTTAATTCAGGAACATTTCCTGCATGTCCCCCGTGACAAACGAGGTGTGAGAAACTATTAAGAGTGTTGTTTTAATGGAGTGTTTGATACCGCTCAGCGTAAGATAAAAATAAAAACCCTCCACAGACTATCCTGTCACACAATGCGGCGAAAATTCTACACAAAAGCAATAGTTTGACTGCAGTGTTTACATGTTTACACTCGGAGAGCAGAATTTACAGCGGATCTTTCAGTCTTTAATATTGTACGGATATTAACGTGCTGTAAACTCAGTAACAGTTAATCATTTTGAAAAAGGTCTGTCTTTAAACACTGACAGAGTTATGAACTCTACGAACTACTAACTAACTATGAACTAACTTCACCATCTGAATAAACAAACAAAGAGCACTGATGGCTTACCAAATCTGTAGAGCAGGACAATCCACATAAACTGGAGCGGCGTCTGTTTTAAAAGAAGACGAGCGGCAAATCCCGATTTCACCATTTCCAGATGCGGAAAGCTCTCGGGTGAAAAAATAAAGTTCCTTACAGACGCATTTCTGCTGCACGCGTGAGTCCAGCTGCGCTCTCATAGCGGAAATGAAGACTAACCCTTCACTGCATCACATAAACATAACAATGGCGACCTGCGTCTCCAAACAATTCTTCTTCTTCCACTTGTTTTGGAAGCACAGCGTGGCGTCCCTGCCGTCTGGACACTGCAACACGTACACACAGTCTTCGAAGCTGTCATGAATATTAATGAAGTTGCGCTGCATACACAATAGAGCGCACTGATTGGTTTGAACAGAGTCTTTCTCACGAATTAATGGCGCACACTCAGAGACGTCAGGATGCACTCGCCGGGACAGACGTCCACTCTCCACGCTGGAATATACGCAAGGATCTTATCGGTGTGACGCAGCCTCAAAAATTCGTTTCAAACCGGAAGAAAGAATTTGCTGGAAATAACGCAAAAACAACCAATTTTCACTTTTTAGTCAATTATTTGTGTCCTAATAGTGTTTATAGCAGCGCGGGACTCATATATGACTGTCAACAGCTCAAACACATGTGTTTTGGTGTTTCGTGGCCCTTTAATATTGCAGTGCATTACTTTCAGAAGTAACCCAGCACTGCTGCCAGTCACAGTTTGTCCACAACCAAAACCCTGTTTGAGCATAAATCTGCACTTATTATATAGAATATATCCTATAACAGGGCGCCACGGTGGCGCGTGAGTAGCACGTTCGCCTCACAGCAAGAAGGTCGCTGGTTCGATCCCCGGTTGGGGCAGGTCCCGGCTGGGCCAGTTGGCATTTCTGTGTGGAGTTTGCATGTTCTCCCCGTGGTTGCGTGGGTTTCCTCCGGGTGCTCCGGTTTCCCCCACAGTCCAAAGACATGTGGTACAGGTGAATTGGGTAAGCTAAATTGTCCATAGTGTATGTGTGCAAATGAGAATGTATAGATGTGTTTCCCAGAGATGGGTTGTGGCTGGAAGGGCATCCGCTGCGCAAAACAAATGCCGGATAAGTTGGCGGTTCATTCCGCTGTGGCGACCCCGGATTAATAAAGGGACTAAGCCGAAAAGAAAATGAATGAATGAATATCCTATAATATACACTACATTATAAGACACTGTAATTAAATGACCTAAAATGAACAGAATTGTCTCACTCTTCTAGTCAGTCGGTGATTTAATTATCCAGCAGCTCCTGTGTTACTCAACACTGAACACACACATGTACAAAATAAACCCTCCAGAGCAGATTAGCATCCTCGAGCTTGTCCAAACTAATCAATGACTGAGTCCCACACGCAGACACGTCTATGGCTTTAGTGCACTTAATAGTGTGATGATCTCCCCTGACAAGCGGACGATAAATGACAATTATCCAGCAGGGAATTAGAGAGATCAATGCTGGGTCGATGCTGAGCCACTGAACACAGAGCCGGATAATCAATGATGATCACATTATACACTGATAAATAACCCAGATTCACTTCACACTGCTGTCAAAACACCACCACAAACACACGTCTCAAATGGTGGGCTTTGTACATACAGTTAAAGTCTGAATTATTAGCCCCCCTGTATATTTTATTCCCCAAATTTCTGTTTAACAGAGAGAAGATTATCTCAACACACTTCTAAACATAACAGTTTTAATAACTGATGTCTCCATGATGACAGCACATAATATTAGACTAGATGTTCTCCAGGACACTAGTGTTCAGCTTACAGTGACATGTAAAGGCTTCACTAGGGTAATTAGGGTAAATTTAGGGTAATTAGGCGAGTCATTGTATAACAGTGGTTTGTTCTGGAGACAATCCAACACTAATATTGCTGAAGGGGGCTAATAATATTGACCTTAACATGGGGTTAACACTATTAAGAACTGCTTTTATTCTAGCCGAAATAAAACAAATAAGACTTTCTCCAGAAGAACAAATATTAGAGGAAATATTGAGAGAAACTCCTGAATATTTATTGCATAGAGGGGCGAATAATTCTGCCATCAACTGTACATAAAAAAGATCTTAGATAAATAATTAAACAAGAAAAGGTCTAATACAAAATGTAAAATAATGGTAAAAAAATAAATAAAAATAAACTTAATGAAGAAAAATGAATGAATAAAAAAAAAGAAACTAACAAACACGGTAATTTTACTGTAAAATGTAGACGGTTATTTTACGTTGCTAACATTTTAAACGAGTAAATTCCGGCAACCACAGTTGTCGTTTTTATCATAATTATGAAATACTGTAAATGTTACAGATTTTTTTTTACAGTGTATAGGAAAAAAATATGAAATACAGTAATTTAATGTAAAGTTTAGATATTTCTTTTACGTCTTTACCATATTTTTAACTATTAACTTCTAGCAATCACAGCTCTCGTTTTTTACCGTAAAAATGTGTTTTTACAGTGTATGACAAAAAAATTTAAGAAATACAGTAATTTACTGTAAAATGTAGACATTTATTTTATGTTACTAACATATTTATAACAATTAAATTGCAGCAACCACAGCTGTCGTTTTTTTGTACAGAATTTTTACAGATTTTATTTTACA
>CAIGQQ010033648.1:706595-722904 GCA_903798035.1 Danio albolineatus
CGGAAATAAACTGCATTTTATACCAATAACGTTGAGTTTTATCACTAATCGGTGTGTTTTTGAGCGATTCTGTGCTAAACAATAATGAAAAGGTTTTAAATAGTGGCGTTTTGCTGTCACGTGATCTGATTCAGCTGGTGATTGTCTATAAATGAATGAACGGCTGGATTATTACGAGTTAACTAGGCCTGTGAAGGTTATTTTTTATTGTTTATGACAATATTGCAAGTTCGCTAAAAGCTGACTGGAATTTTTTAGATAGAAAAAAATCTATATATGTATGTATGTGTGTGTGTGTGTGTGTGATTTTGAAGATTTCTCCATAGCTAGCCCTATATGCAAGAATCACTTATTTCTTCCCGGTCAGTTGGACAACAGGCAGCCCTTGTTAAATTCTGTGATCTTTTTTATCAATGATGTTTTTGCTCCATTCTCAACTCTGCCATCCAAACACACACTGCCAAGATCACATTTGTTTAGATATTTTCAAATTCGACATCTAATCCAAAATTATTGTCCTGCTTATCCCTCTATTCCTTCTAAAACAGAATTGGATGCAGTACTATATATTCCCTTACAATTAAAAGGAGTAATTTCTAATGTGTATAACACTTTAATGTCAATAAAAAATATTAATCTAGATCAAACTCATGCAGAATGGTCAAAGGATTTGGAAGTGGATATTTCAGAGGAGACCTGGAACGATGCATTACTGAGAGTAAATGGAACATCCTCCTGTACTCGCTTGAGTTTAATTCAATTCAAGGTCCTCCACAGACTTTACTACAGCAATGCGAGACCTTCCAGGATATACACAAATGTGACACATGTGAACAATGTCCTTCTCCTAAAGCAGATCTGGCTCACATGTTTTGGACATGCCCCAGGCTGTTTGATTATTGGACAACTATATTTAAAATTCTGTCTGATGCATACAATACAGACATTAGGCCTAGTCTTGAAATGGCTGTTTTCGGAGTACTTGAGGTACAGTCATGTCCAATAATCATCAAAACCTTACGCCTTGTCGCATGTCTAATGGCTCGGAGAAGAATGGAAATCAAGTAAACCACCGTTAGTTTCAGTTTGGTTTAGTGATATGATGCTCTTTTTAAGATTGGAGAAAATTAGACACTCTCTTAGAGGATCTACTAAACATTTTTGTACAGTATGGATGATCTCATACTTTGATAAAGGCGTAACACTTGCCCTAAACTAATAGGGAAATTAAAAGGTCTGCACCTAAAATAATAACACAATCGAACTCAACGGGCAAACATTGATGTTAAATACTTCCTCATTTTACTATCAAAAATCTGTGACTATGTTAAATGTTTATTTATGTAATGTATTTATTTATTTAATTTATTATTTTCATTTGTTTTTGAATGGGGAGGGAGGTTGTTCATTGGGAGGGTGGAAAAAAAACGTAACAAAAAATTAAGTGAAGTCTTGTCAAATCTTGTATGTATGTATTATTTCACTTTGTTCTTCCTTCAATAAAAACAATTAAAAAAAGAAAAATATATATGTAATTATATAACTTCAGTAAAGAAGTTTTTACAGTTGTGCATGTTAACTTCTTACGCATCAAATATGCATGTTTCAAACCTTTTCTTGATTGAGACATGTTGAATTCTTCTTTCATTACTTGCAATATTTCCAAATTGCATTTTGCATCAATTTTTAAATCTGAGTTTTATTATTTTCTGTGGCGGTTCATCCCCTTGTGGCGACCCCTGATAAATAAGGGACTGAGCCGAAGTAATATTATCCTACCACAGCAACCCGTACATCAATGATGAACATATTTATGCTGCTTTCATGTGTTGTATAAATCCAATTTCCAAAAATGGACATTTGTGACTGGTCATGTGGTAATTGTTCTTCTTTTTTCTCCAATCACAGCTCAGGAATCTGCTTCATCCGCCACAGCCGGCCTCAAATCAACAGCCAAAAATCTCACAATCAGCCGCTTCAAAGTCCAGACGAGTACGTTTCCTTTTTCTTTATCCAGTAATGATGAACAGTTACTCACCGGGCGAGTTTCTGTCACACCCAGATATGATGACAGCAGAACTGAACATAGATGTGTGTGTGTGATTCAGACTGTAGTGTGTGTGTTTATAACTTCTCTTGGTTTGTGTTGTATGTAAAGGTTGACAGATGATTATATCAATATTGTGAGGAAAGTGATGCTTCGTGATTCAGAATCGAGTCTCCAATGTGTTTGAGTTACACACATTGTGAAATGCTGCTTTAAAGATATTTCTCTGTAACTCTGAACTAAAAGCAATTCTAGGATCATTTCCATATACTTTTTATATAAACATTTAGCTTTAAATGACATTTCCTTGTTAAAAGGTTATAAAGCAGAGGTGCCCAAAGTAGGACCCGAGGGCCAAAGTTGGTCCATGGATACCTTTGGATTGGCCCCCCATCCCATCTGGAAAGAGAGGGAGAATAATGGGGAGCTGGTTGGGGCAAAAGCCTTTTGATAGAGATCCAGCATTTCAAATTTAACATAATCTTTAGTTTCTTTGCTACGGAAGTCCTAAGAGGCCACGCATTAAAACAGGGGTGTCCAAACTTTTTGCAAAGAGGGCCAAATTTGATAAAGTGAAGATGCCCGGGGGCCAGTAGTTCCTTCTGACATTTTTTTCACCACAAAAGTTTCATGAAAATACACACTGTTATAAAACTATTTTCATTGTCACAACTACCTTTATTTTTCAAATGGCAATATAACCAAATATAAGCCACTCATGCATGAACAACTCTAAACACACAATTATGCCTTTCTTTCATATCTGGAGAGTCAGATAAAATTGAACAAACTGTATAGAATGCCTTACATTTCTATGAGTTTGATATCTATCTTTGCCTCATGAACATTTTAAACAGGAGTTATAAGTAATGCAAAGTGCTCTGTTATCATTAAAGTAAAAAAAAGTGAATTTTGCTCTTGCCTTCTAAAAGGTCTTTCAGGAAGCCAAAGTTTGCATAACAACTACAGAAAGATTATATATGGCGGCAAATCAATGCCAAAATTAATGGAGCGCAGCTGTGATGTTTAAACAGAAAGTGAATCGCGAGCAAATTACAGTCCTAAGCGCGAGATCTTCACGCGCGCGCTGAACTGATCCACCTCGAGGAAACGGGTCTCGCGCGCACATCATCATCTGTGCGCTCGATGTACGCTCTCGCGAGTGAAGGCTGCACCGCGCGCGCGATCAGTTCTCTCCGCTCGCTCGCTGGCTATTCTCTGCTTGCGCCAAACTTTTTCGATTTTTGTCGTGGGGCGCGCCTTGGTTTACTTGTTATCTCTAATGCTATTGGTTACTCTCCTTGGTTTATTTATTCTAACAGAGCTAGCGAGCCATAAATAACACATTATAAGATGGAATCTGCGGGCCGTATGAAATCTGACTGCGGGCCGTGATTGGCCCGCGGGCCGGACTTTGGACATGCCTGCATTAAAACATTTTTTCTCTCTTGTTATGTTAATTATCACGACTTGATTATCTCGTGATCTCGACATAACAATAAGTTCTGCTTATTCTCAAACTGAACTGCACATCTCTCACCATTTCTCTGGTCAGCGGCAAACCATGTAAACGGCACCTTTCTAGCATCATTATAACCGTGCATTCGTCCTTCAAGCTGACTAGCTGATATAGAAATTGTCAATCACTGAAAGACATAGAACTATCTCAGTTTGGTCAAAATAAAAGCCAATGCGTTCGTCCGTGATGTTTCGTAGCCGTTTGCTTACGGGAGTCAGAATAAGCAGAACTTTTTGTTATGTCAGGTCACGAGAAAAAAAGTTGTTTTGTCGAGATCATGAGATAATGAGTCATGATCACGACATAACAAGAGAGAAAAAATATTTGAATGCACGGCCTCTTAAGACTTCCATACTTTGTTTAATTGAGGAGCTACAAAAAATGATAGTGTTAATGAAATGTTGCACAGGAATCAGACTTTTAAAATGTAAATACTGACAGTGAGATGACAATGCACAAGACATTGGTGAGGCACTCAGGGCAAAGGCAGGAGCAGCTTGACTAGTGTGTTCAGCATTGAACTCCATTGTGTTATAAATGGCATTGTTTACTGTATGTTTTTACTATAATAAGTTCTTATAAAATGATCTGCATCATGACTTAATATGTTTTAAAGCAACGTTTTCTTGTTATTTTTAAATATTAGCAAATAAATTGCCTATGACACATTTAATGTAATACGGGGAATGCAATTTTACTTTGGCCCACAGCCCTCAATCAGCTTTGGGTTTTGCCCCTTTATAAGAAACAGTTTGGGCGCCCCTGTTATAAACGCACTAAAAAAACGGGATGTTCTCTTTTTTTGCAATAAGAAGTATTTGTTTTTTACTACTGCTCTTTGTAATTTAGCATTTTTTAATAGAATATTCAGCATACAGGGCGCCACGGTGGCGAAGTGAGTAGCACGTTCGCCTCACAGCAAGAAGGTCGCTGGTTCGATCCTTGGCCGGGCCAGTTGGCATTTCTGTGTGGAGTTTGCATGTTCTCCCCGTGGTTGCGTGGGTTTCCTCCGGGTGCTCCGGTTTCCCCCACAGTCCAAAGACATGCGGTACAGGTGAATTGGGTAAGCTAAATTGTCCATAGTGTATGTGTGTGAATGAGAATGTATGGATGTGTTTCCCAGAGATGGGTTGTGGCTGGAAGGGCATCCGCTGCGTAAAACAAATGCCGGATAAGTTGGTGGTTCATTCCGCTGTGGCGACCCCGGATTAATAAAGGGACTAAGCCGAAAAGAAAATGAATGAATGAATGATTCAGCATACAAGTTTGTTAATGAAGTAAATATTTTTTAAGATGGCAGAGATTACAATCAGAAACAAAAGCATACAAACTGTTGGAAAGATGTACTAGCTGAAGAAAGTAGATTAAGAATCCTTTTGTAATTGAACCGTGTCTCCCAAAACCTGACTCAGATCATGAAGTTTCCTAAAGATTGCCACCCCTAATGTTTATCATCATGATTAGGGCCAGACGGAGTCTGCGGACAGTTTTTGCTATATCTGTGGAGTATTTTGTTAAAAATCTGCAGATTTATGTGGAATGATTTTGTGAGTATCATAACTAAAACCATAGTATATGGAATAAAAGTAATACCTTTTAAACTTTTATTTAATGTTTATAATGCAATTCCAATTAGATCCACTTTATTTGGTAAACAAAGCAAGTCTCTCATATAAAATATCTTCTAAAAGACAGAAAGTAGTACTTTACAAACTGTATTGTAAATAAATCACATGAATATTTTAATATTAGTCAGTAATATTCATGAAATTCATTTAAAAACTGAATAAATAAAGTAAATAAACAGAATCAATGATGGGCTAAATATCTGCGGAATTCTGTGTGCGCAGATTCCGTGGGGGCCTACTCATAATATATTGAATTAATTGAGTATTGGCACATACAGTTGAGGCTAATTTGTTTGTGAAATTTTAATTATTTTTTAATAATATTTCCCAAACGGTGTATTAACAGCATTTTTCACAGTATTTTTTATGTAATTGTCTCTTCTAGAGAAAGTTATTTAGTTTGGCTGGAATATAAGATTTATTAGGTCAACATTATTAGACCTCTTAAGCAATAATTTTTTCCATTGTCTACAGAACAAACCTCTGCTGTCCAATAACCTGCCTAATTATCCTAGTTAAGTCACTTTAAGCTGATTACTAGTATCTAGCAAAATAACTTATGTGCTATCATCATTAACCATGACTTGGAAAATATTTCTAAAAGAATCAAAACTTTACATGAATAATTTTGACTGAACTGTATGTGGTTAAGGCGCCACGGTGGCGCGTGAGTAGCACGTTCGCCTCACAGCAAGAAGGTCGCTGGTTCGATCCCCGGTTGGGCCAGTTGGCATTTCTGTGTGGAGTTTGCATGTTCTCCCCGTGGTTGCGTGGGTTTCCTCGGGGTGCTCCGGTTTCCCCCACAGTCCAAACACATGTGGTACAGGTGAATTGGGTAAGCTAAATTGTCCGTAGTGTATGTGTGTGAATGAGAATGTATGAATGTGTTTCCCAGAGATGGGTTGTGGCTGGAAGGGCATCCGCTGCGTAAAACAAATGCCGGATAAGTTGGCGGTTCATTCCGCTGTGGCGACCCCGGATTAATAAAGGGACTAAGCCGAAAAGAAAATGAATGAATGAATGAATGAATGTATGTGGTTTATATTAATTATAATGTTGCCAATCACAATAAACCACTGGAGCATAATAATGAATAAACAATATTATTCTCTGTTTATCTCCATCAGGAGGTTGTAACATCAGACAGGCAGCTGAGACCTCGACGCCATTCAGGATCTCAGATTGAGATTTCACAGCGAGGCGACCATGAGAAAAATACGAAAAGCTGTTCTACGAGAATCTTCCGGATCGAATCCGACACCGTGTTCACAGAGGACAGACTGGAGCTGCTTGCAGAGTTGGTGAGACACATGCACCCGTACTGCATGAAGATCTCTAATGTGTCTAAAGAGGAGGACGAGGAGGAGTTTGTGGATGTGGAGGCTTACGAGGAACCGGAGGAGAACGTTCTAGACCAATCAGAGCTTGGGAAAGAGTCCAAAGCAGAAAACGCATCATCTTTCATATCCGGGGATCAGCATGAACACGAAGACCCAAACACACCATACACAAATATAAAGATCCGAGTAGAAGAAAGCATCATGTCTTCAGATAAAGATGTTGAGTCGACACCTCAGCGCAGCGCTTTAGTCCAAACCAATGTAGCACAGATCAAGAAGAAGAAGAAGAAGATGGTGACCTTTGCACCTAATTTAACCTCCGTTTACGAGATTCCAGCTTTTAATGACGAGTCTGACTCTGATTTAGCGGAATCTCCAGCTTTAGAGGATGATGCTTCAAAAAATGACATCACCACTTCAAAAAGTGACATCACCTGTTCTAAAAATGACATCGCTGCTTCTAACAGTGACATCACCACTCCTAATAGTGACATCACTTCCCCTCAGAAGCCCAAAATGCTCAGTCTGCAGGAGTATCGTCTCCTCAGGCTGGAGAAGCGGCCTATGGAGCAGAGGCGGATGGACTATCGGACCAAATGGCCGTCGCTTCCCGACGTTCCCAGAGAACTTCCGGATTTGTTTAAATTCAATCCGAAACCGAGTGGAAACGCTCATTCTGGACATAAATTAAAAGCAGCAAATGTGCAGATGTGTCAGTCCGAGCCGAAACAGGTCAAACGTCCAGCCAGAACGCCTGCAGATCATTGTGTGGATCCTCCAAACCCAGTTTTAGTGCCGCTGAAGAACACTCCAGAGCAGATTGAGGACAGAGATGCCACCCAAACTCCAGCAGTAGTGCAGAGTTCAGACGCGGAGCCCGAGGTCGGTCTCTCTGAGGTCACGCCTGTGAGTGTCGAACCCAAATCTTCAGCTGGGAAATCAGAATTATCTGTAGTGATGCCTGACGCCGTCACAGAAGAGCAGACGCAGAACACGTGTGGAGAAATCGGTGAGCAGACCGTCTGTATCATTGATCTACAGAAGCTGTGATGTGTATATAATACAGGGTCAATTATAGGGGGGTTTGGGAGCCCCCTTAATGATACTTAATCCACTTTGAAGGATGTCAAAATAAGATGTAGTTTAAAGAGCCCCTATTATACATTAAAAAGGGTCGTATTTTGGTTTTGGGGGTCTCCATCAACAGGGTGAGATGCATGCAAGGTCAAAAAACACTTTCATTTTTAATTATCCCAGTGACTCTCATATGAATCGTTCAGCGATTCATTTCTTTCCAAACCCCTCCTTAGCATGATGCTAATCTGCGCTGATTGGTCCGATGACAGTCTGTTGCGATTAGTCAACAGCATTCAGTGCGAGAGATGCCCACCACGGCTTATCAACAATATCGAAGTAGTCAGAGTGCAGAGTGTATGTGTGAGCATGCCTGCCAACTCTCCCGTTTTTCCCGGGAGCCTCCTGTATTTCAGACCCATCTCCTGCCACCCTCCCGTTTTGTTATTCCCCCCGCCGTTCTCGGAAGTTTGGTACTCTGTGAAACCCCTGGGTTGCCAACATTGGTTTAGGACAGTCTATCTCAAATAGTGTGGCTCGGAGCAATGCCATGGGGGGCGCTGTGACCCCGGGGAACATGCTTTTTTTTATTTATAAGACACCATGGAGAAATATGTAACGGTGATGAAAAGAAAGGTGAAGAGAGATGGAGATAATGAGACAAACAGTACAAAAGCTAAGACGCGGAAATATGACAAAGCACATGAAGCGTTTGGAGTCACTGTGAGACGGTGGGAGATGAGGAAAGACCAGTATGTTTACTGTGTCTAAAAACGCTGGCAGCGGACAGCATGAAGCCAAACAAATTAAGGCGCCACTTAGAGACGTTACACACCGATCACGCAAAGAAGCCGCTGGAGTTTTTTCAGCGAAAACGTGCCAAATATGGTCAACAATCGTCCCGCTTTCTGAATGCTACTTCAGTAAACCAGCGAGCACTGTTAGCATCATATAAGGTGGCGTAAGTGCAAAAAACCTCACACCATAGCAGAGGAGCTGCAGCATTAGACATGGTCTCTGTCATGCTGGATGACGCTATTGATTATAATTAATGTTGTTTTCCAGTATTAGATGGTTGAAAGTGTTTTATATACTGTGCTCCTGAGTAAAAATTTTGCTGATGAATTTGAGTTTATTATTATTTATTGATTATATTTATTTTTATTCTTCAGTATCAAATAGCCGTTTATCAGTGTTTATCATCGGTGAACAGCGCCAGAGCGTTACAGCCAATCACAGCCCTTCCTGTTGAGCACATGACCTATCATAGGAGTGTAAGAAGGAACTCACTAGACAAGGCTCAGACAGCCAGCGGGATATTTACATGTGTTTATCTGCTGTAAATGCTGTTATGTTGTCCTGTGATGTACTTGAGTGTTTAAAGGTGCAGTTTATATATCTGACTGTTTGTATTAAAGGACAACATTGTGTTTCAAATAGTATTTAAATATATTTATACATTTTAATACAAGAATTATTGTGACGTGAAGAAAATATAAAACTGTGTATGGAAAGCATCGTCAATGCACCATGATGCACCGAGATATCCAATTGAACCGAATCGATGGCATGATAATCGTAACCGAACCATGAGACCACTGTAAGTTCACACCTCTAATAGCTACTAAACTAAATGTACTAAAGAAAAACTAGTATCAGAGTGTCTGACTGTATTTGAAACTAAAATGTGAACAAAAAATGAACGTTTTCCAAAAAACTATTAGAAACTAGGGGCTAGAAACTAAGAGAAAATACAACAGAACTACCAAAACGTTAACTATAATTAATAATATTATTAATTAATACATTTAATGTAAATTTTCAGCTGTACCTATGTATATATTTTGTGTTTTCTATATATTTGTGTGTTTTTCTGCAGGAATTGAAGCTTCAGATCTGACCAGTCTCTTGGAGCAGTTCGAGACTCAAGGTATGTAATGAAATAAAATAATAAATGCATATTTGTTTATGGTTGGGCGTAATTGAATAGATCAGCTCATTTACATCAGTTCAGATAAGAAGAACGATTATAACTTTGTGTTATCAGCCCTGGATCGTTTTCATTGCAACTTTCACTTTAGATTGAATTGATTTTCCGCTCTGGATGTTCATCTGCTTGAAGACAATATTGTCAGATTTAATGCACGCAGAGACAGACGCGGCCCCAGTGTTATTAAAGCAGAATCATTAAAGCGGTCATTAAGCTCTCACAGAGACGATTATAATCAAACTACACTTCTGTAATGGCTTCAGGAAAACAGCTCATAAGGAGAATTTGTGTGTTCAGGGATGCTGAAACAGTCAACATCTCTATAAACTGATTTATAAGTGTCTGGAGTTCAGTTGATAGCTGTGTTTCCATTCAAAGATGCAGATTAGATTTATGCACAAAGCTGAAATATTGCATTACAATATTAGTGACTGACGCAGCATTTCCACTCATTGAGAAACTAAAGAGAATGAAATCATCACTTACTGATAATATCACTGAGAGGAGTGCAGTTTGATGGATTCTCCACTGTGGTGTTTGTTCTCCTCTAATAAATGAGCTGCGCTTCAGAACATGAAGACCAAACGCAGTGAACGCGGTGGCTTCTGGAGGCGTGAGACAGGAGCGCAGACAGATGCTCAAGACAGTTCTGGAGGGAATAATAATAAAAGAATAATAATACTGAAGCATGTGATGACGGACTGACGGAGGGCTGAGGCCATCTATAATCAGCACAGCTACATTTCAGATCTGCAGCAGAGGGCTGGAGACATTGGCTACGTTCACACTGCAGCCAAATGTGGCCTGAATCAGATTTTTTTCCCCACATGTGACTGAGGTAATGACCGTGTGAACAGCCCAAACCGCATGGAATCTGATTTTTTCAGTTCAGATTTGTGCCACTTTCATTTGTAGTCTTAAATCAGACATAGATCTGATGTTTTGCAGTGTGAACGCTTATGTCGGATTTGACTTTTGCATAAGCTTTGAGCGGTATGCCTCATCATTCTGTGCTGCAGACGTCATCTACTCCTCAGCAGCATAGTAGAATAGCACACCGGGTGATCAACACAGAAAGTTGGTTGTTCATTTTGAACAAAATTAAAGGTAAAACTAGAGCTTATTAACCAATCTGGTTAACGATTAAGGCACGGATTGATCGCGAAGCTAAAGAGCGTCGGGGTGTTGCAGATGGGGGATCCGTGCGCAAAGCAAACGGTATCAAACAGTATATCAAACAGTCCCCAAAAGTCACGTCTCCTCTTCAGTTTGGGGCTCAGGCGCGCTCTGCACTCACACTACAAGCGGACCGCGCCAAAGCCCAAGTGAACCGCACCGCTCAGACACACCTCTTCCAACCGGGCCAGGCCAACTGAACCACGCCAGAGCCCGATTCAGAGCACTCACACTTCTCAAACGATCCGGGAAACGGGCCTGAGCACGGTTCAGATAGCATAGTGTGAGTGCACCCTAATTTTAAGTTTCAAATGGCGAAACACACATTAGTAGTTGCAGGACAACCCTTTACTGTTCATCAAATACACCACAGCTGTCTGTGAAAAGGACAATAATCATATTAAGCATAATCTGACAATATGCTTCATACAGTTCACACATTGTGTGCATAATTAGACATTTTGTGCTGTCTGTATCTGTACTTTTGCGCATGCGGGTCAGTTTAGGACCATGATCTGTTCACACTGCAGAACTGATATTGGCCACATTTATAACAGCAGTGTGAACAGCTACTCAAAACAATCAGATCTGAGAAAAAATCTGATTTTAGCACTAAGCCTTGCAGTGTGAACATAGCCTATAGAGAGCAGATTAATGATGGAGAGACCCTCACACACACATTTATATCTGTCAGAAACTACATCACTGAAGCGCAGACACTGATGAAGCACTTTTTTTCTTACTGGTTAAGAAGTTTACCCTACTCAGTTGTGCACATTTATGCACATTTACAAAATGTATGTTCATCTCGGCATTTCCATTAAGTAGTTTAAATGCAATAATCTAGAATGCTGATAGAAACAGGTGGATGGAAACACAGCTAATGATGGATTCTCAGTCATACCGTGTTGTTTCTTTGCAGCTTGTGACACTCAGACGCTGGCAGAAGTTTCTCCTGATGAGTCTCAGTGTCGTCTGCCGGACCTCAGCAGCACTGCAGGTCAGATTCAGCAGTTACTGAAAAACATTTTATCTTGGTTGAAAATGCGATAAAACCTAAATTAATAAACCGCTTAAAGGTTTGTTCTCTGTGTGGGCGGGAATTACTCAACCCCTCTCCACTGACTGGTTGACCAAACATCAAAACGTGCCATCATCAGCTGTACAACCACTATACAACAATAAATGATTATTATTTGTTTTATTTTGGCTACAATTTTAATGTTTTTAAAACCATTTTAAGGTCAATATTATTCAGAGTTCATACACATTTTTACTACTAAAATTCAACGACTTTTCCAGGACTTTCAAGTAAATTTTCATGATCTAATCTTTCATGTATTGTCTACGTATGCATGTTACATAATAAGAAAAACAATGCATGGTTAAAGTTTTTACAGCATATCATAAAACATGCAGAAGTCTATTATTGTAAATGAATATGTATGTATTTATCTATGTCAAATGTATTTAGATGATGTTCACACAGCACTAACAATGTGATGTAATAATGTAAAAAGCTCATTCCCAGACACTAGACATTACTGAAAGGGTATTCCAGTGTCATCGAGTGTCAGAATGTTGTGGGACTGCTGTACAGGAGTTATGATTATGGATTATAGATCGCCAAATTTAGCGTTTTTTTTTTTTTGCGTTTTCTTTAAAAGCATGACGGTAAAACACAAACGCGGTTATGAATATATTAAAACTTGTTTGTTTGTCATAAAAATTTGTTATAATGACAAAAAATACTATTTTGTGGATCTTCTTACTTCCGGGTTCAGCTATCCTGCCGCTGTGGCAGGTGCATTCTGGTAAATTTTCTTACCCCTCCGTTTTAAGTGTGGTCCTGAAAAATCTTCGTTGGTAGGGGTGTATACCCCTTGCCCTTAGCCCTACGCCTTCAAGCTAAAGAGAATTGGGACACCACTACCCCTTGACGTGAACGCGCAAAACGAGGGGTAGGGGGAAGGGGAAGGGCTAAGGGGGAGAATTGGAATTGGGCCCTAGTCTAATATTATGTGCTGTCATCATGGTAAAGAGAAAAGACATCAGTTATTAGATATCAGTTATTAAAACTATTGTGTTGAAGAAATTTGCTCTCCGTTAAACAGAATTTGGGGAAAAAATATACAGGAGGGCGAATAATTCAGGAGGACTTAAAATTCGAGGGTATAAATGGAGGTCGGAGCCAGCTCCAAGTGGCTGGGCCTTCGAGCTCAAAGTGGGCTGTGCAAAGCTGGAGTTTTTATTTATTTAACGTGTTGTACATGACACAGGGTCAAATATTGTGCTTTATGAATGTCTACCCCTATCCCAACGCTAAACCCAACCTCACAGTAACCTGATGTGTTTTATTAATATCTACACCACCTAAACTCAACCTACTTGTAGTGTAAACTCTCTTGGAGGTCTCTGGGCTGTAGTGATACCTACTTAAATAACTCAGGCTTCATCTGTACATTAAGTTAGCAGCAGTGCTTGGTTTGTTTATAACTAGTTTTGTGATTATTATTATCTATCTTCCAGGTCTGACTCCTCCTGCGACGCCTCCACATCAGATCTGGAGGCCAAAAGGGAGCAAAAATGACCCCATAAAGCCTTCATCCAGCAAAACGATTCAGATTATTGAACCCCGGCCACTGCCACCCAGTAAAGCTCACTCTAAACCTCCACTCGCCAACTTCACTCCTGCGATAAACCCTGCTCAGGCGTTCCTGGATCACGATTACTGTGGGATTCAGGCACACGTAAACTCACGTTCGTGCGATTACAGGACGTTTTCGGAGAATCCGCATCTGTCTGCGTCAGTGCTGCTCTCTCCGGACAGCTCCCCCTGCAGGATGGAGACGTTCGAGGAGGCGGACTCACTCAGGGGGCGGGGCTTGTGCTTTTCTGCTCGCTCTCCGAGCCCATTGGATCGTGGAAGACTGAAGAGGCGGAGTTATGAAGGCAGATACCGTCACTCCAGGTCCAGCTCTGGATCATCCTGCTCGTCTTGTTCTTCATCGGCGTCGTCTTCATCATCGTCTTGTTCAAGGTCTCGCTCTCCACCCAGAAAAAGGTAAAATAACATGTTAAAATAATAATATGCAGTTTTAAAATACGGTTATTTGAATAATGATGTGATTAAACTGTTTCAAGTAAGAGTTTTATGCGTAATATACTGTATTTCTGTTTTTAAATGACTTTTAAAGTTATAAGTGTTTAAGCTGAAAGTTTTACAATTGCTAAAATAAGTTTGTTTGACACAATATATATGATTTTAGGGAAAATATTTAATTACATAAATTTTTACACAAACACACACACACACAAGATTTTTATTTTAAAATAGTAATCTTATTACAATTATTAAAATAAAATAAGTCCATTAAACACAACATATTTAATCATCTGAATTATTATTATTAAAAATACTTATTTCTGTGAACCTGAGTAGATTAAATGTATATTAAATGATAGAAATGTATTAAAATAGGCTCATTAAACACAAGATAATTATAAAAATAATAATAAAACAATTATTTAATATATATATCTATATTATAGATATAGACACACACACACACTGTTTATTAAATATTTTACAGCAAACCTATTAAGTACGTTACATTTTGAAAAATTGTTGTTAATTAAAATATTTTATTAAAACAATTCTGTTTGTATTTGTAAGTGTTGTCTAAATTTTGTCTGCTATTATTAGGTACAGGTCCAGGCATTCTGGAAGCAGTTCGTCCTCACGTTCGAGTTCAAGATCGTCTTCTCGATCTCCTGTTCGCCAGTGTGGACGCCGCAAATCCAGATCACAATCCAGATCACAAACCAGATCTAGATCCAGATCTATGTGCCGCTCGCGTTCTGGTTCTCGCTCACCTGAGCCAGATTGCAGATGGCAGAGGTGAGTGTGAGCACAACTAACACTTAATATATATACACGTGTGTGTGTGTGTGTGAATCTCCTTATGTTGTGAATCTAAACCACACGTTGTTTCAGTCGCAGGCAGAAGGAGCTGAATCGGCGCCACGAAGAGGCTCGAAAACTCCGGCAGCAGAAAGCAATAGTAGGTGTACAGATGATTGTTGTTGATTATACTACAGGTCTGCTGAATGCTTGATTCTGAATGGCTGATGAGCATTCTAAGGTGTGCCGTTATTGTCAGATAAAAGCACTGCTAAAGTAGGTTTGCCACGTTTTGTGCACATGCCAATAGTCAGAAATCACATCAAAAATTCACTCCTGGCATTGAATCATTAGAAAATAATGCAGCACTTCATCCCCTCAGGTGTTTATTATTTCCTAATAATTCAACAGTCAATAATCAGTTGTTCTACTTCAATGTTTGAGTCTGATGGTTGTGTTTGCCCCTCAGGAGGAGCGTAGAGTGGTGTATGTGGGAGGAATCAGGGAAAGTATGGCACCTTCAGACCTCAAAGATCGATTCTCACTGTTCGGGAAGGTTGAGGATTGCACAGTTCATCTCAGGAGTCACGGGTAACATTTACAGAGATCAACCAGCCATTGAGGAAACTAGCCATGTGCTCAAATTTCACCGAAATTAACGTTGTGTGTTTTTTTTTTATCTTCTTCTAGAGACAACTATGGTTTTGTCACCTATTACAACACAGACGACGCTTACGCCGCCATTGAGAACGGCGGGAAACTGAGGCGTCCAGACGAGCTGCCCTTCGACATCTCCTTCGGGGGCAGACGACAGTTCTGTAAATCCAACTATGCAGATTTAGGTTGGTCTCCTGATTGACTTGATTATTCTGTGGTGCAGGTTTTTAAGCTAATATGAGGTATAATGTATTATTGAGTTACATTTTTTAATTTAGCAGTGAAATACATTGTGTCTAATTGTTGTAATATATGTGTTTCAGTAATCGTAATTACTAATACTGTTTGTTGCTTCATATTATTATGATGTCATCTGTTTTAGATTTTGTTGTTGATTTATGCTCCGTTTACACTGATGTGTTTTCGTTTTAAAGCGCATAAGTTTTGCTATGGTTACGCCATCCGTCCACACTACGCCGGAGTTTTCGAGCCCCGATAACGGAGCGTTTTGTAAGCGCTGGAGAGGCCGTGTTCATTCTAAAGCGCTGCTGCTGCGTCTCAGTGTGGATGGGGGAAACGGAGACGTCTGAACACGGAGGCGTGATGCTGAGATTCGCTTTTGGGTCATTGCGTATCCTTCCCTTATTGGTCAAGCCCCTATCACATGACTATAACGCTACAGAGCAGCCTTTACTGTAAACAACAACATGGACACAGAAATGGGAGCGTTGTTTGCACTATTGTCCGTTTTAGGTGCCATTGTGCAGTTAAACTCTGCCTTTACTACAACAGCTGCATATATTCACAAGAGGCAAGCTACTGTTCCAGCACTCGCTAATCGCTCGCGTTTACAGCTACTGTTCCAGCACTCGCTAATCGCTCGCGTTTACAGCTACTGTTCCAGCACTCGCTAATCGCTCGCGTTTCCAGCTACTGTTCCAGCACTCGCTAATCGCTCGCGTTTACAGCTACTG
>CAIGQQ010033648.1:722914-740985 GCA_903798035.1 Danio albolineatus
TCGCTAATCGCTCGCGTTTACAGCTACTGTTCCAGCACTCGCTAATCACTCGCGTTTACAGCCGCGTAATCGCTATTTAGAACGCCAAGCGAGACACGTGCTTCCTGTTTATACTTGAACGCGCATGCCCAGAGTGCACGAATGGTCACGTGATATACGTGTTTGGTGGAGTAGTGTGGACGGAGACATGTTCAGAAACTCTGGGTGAAACGCTAGTGTGGACGTGGATCGTTTTCATGCTAAAACACCGTTTAAAACTAAAACGCACTAGTGGAAACGGGGCCTTAGTCTTTCATATTTAAATAAAATGACACGATTTGGGCCCTTCAGAGCCTGTAATCAAAAAATATTTGATCTTAGCACTTAAGATTTCTCCTAAATTGCGGTTTAAGTTTTAGAGCTCAGTTTTCTCTTGAACCATGTTCACAAAGATCCTGAGCCTGAGTTTAACAGTTTCAATTCAACAATTGCAACTTTCTAATAAAAGTGTTAACATTAAGGCTAAACGAAGGATTGCGTTGTGGAATAAAAAAATAATTAAGCAAATATACACGCACTATCGGTCGAAATTTTGGGGTCAGTAGGAGTCTTAAATGTTTTAAAATAAGCTTCTGCTCACCAAAACTGCATTTATTTCATCAAAAAATACTGTCCAGATTGTAAAACTGTAAAATGTTATTGCACTATAAAATAACTGATCAAAAGTCGTTTATAATTTAATTTAATCATTTATTCCAGTGATTTTAATGATGAATCTTCAGCTTCATTACTGCAGTCTTAAGTCACATGATCCTTCAGAAATCACTCTGAGGCCCAATCCCAATTCTCCCCCTTAGCCCTTTCCCTTGTTTTGTGTGTTCACGTGAAGGGGTCGTGGTGTCCCAATTCTCTTTAACTTGAAGCCGTAGGGCTAAATACCCCTCGAAAGGGAGATTTTCCAGGATCACACTCAAAACCAAGGGGTATAAAAATTTCCCAGAATACACCATCTACAACAGCAGCATGGATGCACACGGAGGTCAGGAGATGCACAAATTAGTATCGTTTGTCATTATTATGAATATTTACAACAAACAAGCACATGGTTAACACATTCATAACCGCACTCGTGTTTTAGAGGTGCAAAAATAGAATTGGGATCGGACCTAATATTATTATTGTTTTTAATATTATTTATATTATTATTAATGGTAATAGCAATAAAAGCAATAATGACTTGACTAATAATTTCATTTGAACTTACATACAATAATTAATAAATAATTATTTAATAAATAAGTATTAAATGATTGAATAATTTTCTTTAAAAAAAAAAACATGAAAAAAAAAAACCCTGACCCCAAGCTTTTAACCGGTAGTGTATATTTATTTTATATTTTTTATTTATTTTTATTATTGCTTTGAAATAATAGATATTTTTAAATAGTTGAAAAAAATATATAAAATGGCCATGTTTGTATTCTATAAAATGTAAATATTTGCTTATATTTATTTTTGAGAAAATATTTTTGGCCTTTTTTTATATACATGTATAAATTTTACAAATATATATAAATATGGGAATATCTCCATAATTAAGGTGATGAGTGAACTTATTAAATTTAATAAAGCTATAACTTAATAAAGACTTTAAAATATCTTATTTCCAAAGCAGATTGCTGAAAATGTTTTAGTTATTTTAGTGTAGTTTTTTGTTTTGTGAAATTTTTTTTTGTTTAGGAATATAGACCCAGATCAAGGAAAATAATGCACGTTTGTTTCCGCCTGTTACCTGTTTTGCATTTAGATTCAAACCGAGATGTTGATCCCGCATCCCGGAACCGACTGGAGTCTTTTGACTTCGACACGCTGCTGAAACAGGCTCAGAGAGGACAGAAGAGGTAGCAGAGTTGGAGATGGACACGTTAACGTTACCTCAGAGCCCTGATGTAAACCTTGTTGAAACATCACAGGAATGATGCTCTTGCTGTGTTTTTGGATGCTCACCCAAAATTAAATAATTTATTCACCCTTCACTCACTCGTTTGAAAATCTTTATTGTGTTGAACACAAAAGGAGATACTTTGAAAAATGTTGCAAACCAGTAACCATTGATTTAGCATTTGTTTTTCCTATTATGAAAGTCAATGGTTACCAGTTTTAAACTTACAATATATCCTATTATGTGTTCAACAGGAAGTCAGGTTTGGAATCGTGAGAGAGTGAGTAAATGTTTATTTTTGAGTGAACCATCCCTTTAAATTCAGTATTTTGTTGGTCACTTTTCATTTTTACGTTGGCCACATGCAACTAAACCCACTCTACAATTTAAGCAGGTTTAAAGGAGCCATCTGGGTTAAGTCGACGTTGAGCTCTATTAACAGTATCAGTGATAATTGAAACACAAATGCACTTATACTGGGAGTCTATGAATCATGCTTGAGTTTAAGCAGGAACACATCCTTGTGGTTTTTCAGCAGGGTTGATTGCACTTCACTAAACTGACTTCATGTTCACCTCTTTCTTACTTGACAGTTCTATTGAAGTACTTTGTTTATATAATTTTGTACATAAAAGTGAAAAGGCATTAAAGGAGCAAATTGTCATCATAGTTTAAATGGCAATTGGTTTGTTTTCTATATATATATAACCTGTTTTTTTTGAGTGATACCAAAAATGTTTTCACCCTTTTTCAGTTGTATGACGTTGCTTTACCTGAATAAAAAGATTTATGTACTAATGAACGTGACATCTCTTCATTTACAGTTTTCCGCTATTAACCCTTTCATGCATGAATTATAAAAAACATCTGGATTTTTATTATTATTTTTATAACTTTAATGACACTCAAATTAAAATCCATTTTCATTTTTACAAAATTTTGTTTTATTTACCTGTCCACATACATGGACACCACGCAACAAACATGTAAAATGGGACATAAAGACGATATGTAATATTGTGTTTTTTTTTAATGACTGTTATTCATACTCTTCAGTGTTTGGACTCTCAGTAGTGAATATTAAACCACACTGAACTGAACTAAACTGAACTTCAACACTGAAAATTGGACTGACACTGTTTACATTTACTATAATCTTTTATGTGAAGCTGCTGCGACACAATCTACATTGTAAAAGCGCTACAGAAATAACGATGAATTGAACTGAATTGAATTATTCTATTCATATCAGCTCATTTATTAAAAGGAATAATAGTACACTATAATAACAATAAAACACATAGTAGGAACAATAATAACAGTAGTTATATATATATATATATGCAGAAACGTTTGCAGTATGGGTCAATCATGGAAAACATTCACTGTTGATTGTAACAACTTATTATTTCACCCTCATCTTACTTCATGTTAAATCATCTCAGTTATAGTATTTTTAGTTGAAACTGGTTTCTTTACAGCACGCAAGAAATTACTCTTATTTGGTGTGAAAGCCCACAAAGCAGTCCGGACACAGGGCACTGACACTGGACGCAGATGTATCTGGTTTTCTTTTGGCACATTTTAAAGAGGCATCTCACTGTCACTGCCACTGTCCTCTGGAATATTTTCAATTACTCTGTACTTTCCACACAATTATTACTGTTCTTTCCCTGTTTAGAAGGTAAAATGCTAATTTGTTTCCATATGAATGTGTAAAACTGCCAGTTAATGCTGTAATATGTCATTTTAAATGAGTATTTATGTTGATATATTTGTTAAATGTCTGTTTTATTACAATATAAGACTATTTATAACATCTTTGGAAAAAATAGAATAGATATACTAGCAGGTTACAGAAAAAGGACTTTTATGTAATATGACTCCTCTGTTGCATGGCATCCGCATACGTGGACAGTTGTTTTTTGGTGAATAAAAACTACATTTTAACCAAAATTTTATTTTATAAATTACATGTTTATCACACTTTATTGTGCATACTGATATTTTTTTTTCCTCAATTGACACTCTAAAGTTGGTATTCATGCAGAATATATAATGAAATATTTCCTGGATTTGTTACTATTAGAAATATTTTAGCAGTAAGCCTAGATTACAGAAAAAGTTATACACTGGTTTATGTAATTGTACAAGCTTAGAGCAAAATTTAGTATAGCTGATATAAACCATAAAACAGTCAACAATTTACCTACAAAAATCAGAAAAAATATATATATTAGCGTTACCACGAACAGATTAAATTTTTGTACCTTTTCATTTTTATTTTAAGGAATGGTTCATTAAGCTGTACAATAGACAATAATTATTAATCAGTATTAAATCTTTGTTCCTATTGAGCATTTGCACAACTTATATCTGAATGTAATGTTTAGTGTTGCAATGGGTGCATATTGAGTAAAAACTCAAAACATGAATTCACATAGAAAGTATATACTAACATTATATTGAAACATCTGTTTATATTTCCCAAAACAACTAACCAGAGTTATAAAATCAGAAAAATATCAATCTGTAAAAAAAAATTATACTTTAAATAAGGAAAATAAACATGCGACCAAAAAAATATGCAAGTTTTTTGTGTGACTTTAGTAAATCAAATAAAATAATTTAAAATCATTGACCGAGACATTTTTGAGTATTTCTAAAGTACTGTAAATTACTTGCTTACACACAAAACGTAGAAAAGGTTTCAGTATTTTTGTAAAATATACATATATATGCACCCATTGCAATATATATATATTTAGTTTAAGCACACACATAATATACACACACACAACGTGTCTGATATGAGGAAAACACCAAATATGTTAAAATCCTTTAAAATACTAATTCTGCATCATTTAAGAACATACAGACGCTTGCTGGAATATTCTGTAAAATATTATCAAAATTATTTGTGTAACTTGAAGCAAACAATACATAATATCCCATAATACATCAGCTCATTATTAGTAAGGTAACGTTACTTACAGTCTTGCCGTTTTCCCGCTAAAATGAGGTGATGTGCTGAAGGCATAAAACAATAAATGAACGATCAATTAACAAAATTCCTATGAAAACACGTTTAATTTCAAATGTTTAGTTAATATAACAGGAATAAACACCTGATACTTACTTAATAAACGACCAGTTTTACGTTGTACAATCTCGGCGGGAAGACGACGAAGACTAGCGTACACTCAAACAAACGGAGACAAATGAGTGTAAATCACTTCAATTTGATTTTTTCAAGCAATTTAGACGCTCGTTGTACAACATTTTCTGCAATTACAATCTAATTTCAATGGTCTGGAGTCTCTATGTTGGCTTTAACAAACATTTCCAACAGTTTACTCGTCGTAAATACCTGAAACCTTCGAAGTTTGAGTTTGACAGGCGAGGGGCGGGGTTTATTTGACAGCTGCTGGAACGCGCATGCGCAGTGCTGTGACCACGCGCACAATAAGGAAGCGGAGAGATTATAAACATAAACATTATCACACACACACAGTGTTCGCGTGAGTTTCAGCAGATCCAGAGGCACACACACACACACTTCTGACTGATCATCTGAGCTGAAACATGTTCAACAAATCCAGGGTCTTCCTGAGTGGAGTAGTCGAGGGTGAGTGACTGAAAATCATCATGAAATAAGTCATCATTCAATACAATTCAAGCTTATTTATACAGCGCTTTCCATAATAATTATTGCTCTAAAGCAGCTTTACAATAACATACATCTCATTACATTACAGTCAAAATCAGAAAGTTAATGTTGTGTATAGGGTGGACAGTATATATAGTGTGTTTTTTCCAAAAGGTGATGTCTGTGTGTATAATATATTTATAGCTAAGTTAATTTTTCTATTGCTTAAGTGTTATTCTTTATGTCCTTATGATGGGATATTAATATGCTGGACAGACTGATTTTATTAATACAACACATCAAATGTCAAATGCATTATATAATAAAAGAAATATATCATACTGAGTTTGTGTCTTGTTTCTAGTCTAAGTGTCTAAACATTTTTAAGTCAAGAAGCATTTTCTGGACGAGCTAAAAATATAGTCATTTTTATGAATAAAAAGTTATATAAAATAATAAATATAAATATTAAAATAATTGAGATTTTCTCTTATAAAACAAGCTAAATGATCTGCCATTTAAGTGAGCAAAATAATGTTATTTCAAAGTAAAAACATTATTTTTCTAGCTTGTTTTACTTAAAAACTCACTTAATTTTCATCTATTATTTCTGAAAACAACATAACATTTTTAACTTGTCTAGAAAATGCTTTTTGATTTGAGTATTTTTAGATATTTGGACTACAAACAAGACAAAAACTCCAATAGCATTTTTTGCATTGTATAAATGCTAAATTGCAGCACAAATGTAAATATTGAGGAAAAACCACCTTTAAATTTGTCTATATTAAGGGTTAATGCCTAGCCAAATTTTGAGTTTTGATTTTGTTACAGTAGAAAATGTATAAAATATATAAAACATAACCTTTACGTAATATACTAATGATTTTTTGCATTAAAGAAAGTACATTTTGACTTTAAATTGTGGTTTTTGATATTATGTAGTATAATAGACTGTATTTGTTGTCATATTGGTGTACTTTACAGTCAGTGTATTCCTCTTTTCAGTAATAATAAGTCAAAATTAAGTATGTTTTTAATTAAAACAAGATAAAATAATCTGACAATGGAGGGAGCAGAATAATCTTGATATCAAAAGAAAAAAAATATTATTTTTCTTACTCCGTTGGAAGATTATTTTGCTTGTTTTAATTAAAAACTCAGTTTTCACTTATTATTTCTGAAAACAACACATTATTTTTTACTTGTTTAGAAAATGCTTCTTGACTTGAGTATTTTTAGATATTAATGATCGAAATGCATAAGATAATGTATTACCACAATTTCAGTTTAATATATTTACAGTAGAAACTGTATAAAATATGACTTTTACATAATATAATAATGCTTTTTGGCTTAAATGAAAAGTAATTTTGACCCACACAATGTATTTTGGCTGGTTTCTAACATTATGTAGTATAATAAACTGTATTTTTGTCACATTGGTGTACATTAGAGTGTGTTTTTGCTGTAAATGTAATGTCAGAGTGTTATACTGTGACCTTTGTGTGCTGCAGGGTTTTATGGACGGCCGTGGACTATGAGCCAGAGGAAAGAGCTCTTCAGGAGGTCAATAAAGCACTCTTATCAGATCCCATCATGGGTTATCATTGCATTTATCTCTCTCTCTCTCTATATATATATGTGTGTGTGTTATCTTCTTCCCAGAGAGCTGAAATTGGGCTTGAACACGTATCTGTACGCCCCAAAAGATGATTACAAGCACCGGATGTACTGGAGAGATCTGTATTCCCTGGAGGAAGCAGGTTTTCTGCATTTACATTCATGCTTTTGCATTGCATTAAGCTGGAAATTAAACATAATCAAGCAGGATGTTTATTAATGAATGTGTTTTAGATATATGACCATATTCAATAACGTCTAACATCACTAACGTCTTTATTCTCCACTCTTGGGATTAATACACCTGCATAAAGTAAAACATATCACAAAGCTTATTGGGCACATAATTGCCCATGCCTAAATACGCCACTGAAAATACAGCTAAAAATTATTTGTTATTACAAGTGCACATTAATCTGCCTGTGGGGTAAACAAAATAATCATGTCTATAAGACTATTCTGCTTGTTTTAAGAAAAAACCTCACGTAACTTTGACTCATTATTTCTGAAAACAACACTATGTTTTTGCTGATTTAAGAATTCGTAGATCAGAAAGCATTGCAGTGTACTAATAATGAACCTGTGTTTTCCAGAGCAACTGATGACGCTGATCTCGGCTGCTAAAGAGAATAATGTGGAGTTCATCTACGCCATTTCTCCGGGTCTCGACATCACCTTCTCCAACCCTAAAGAGGTGGCGGCGCTCAAGAGGAAACTCACACAGGTCATTATTCCAGCTGCGGCAAATCTAAATCTAGTGTTCATTTTGATAGCTCGCATTGTTATTCATCAGGTGAACGATTAATCCCATGTGGCAACCTCCCGCTCTCCCTCAGGAAGCCAATACGGAAGTAACTGAAACTGCAGTTCATGGAAATCCCGCTAGAGCCCAGTGTTAAAACAGCCAAGTTTACAGCAGAATAAAGGTGTTTACAGCCTGGTACAGAGTGATTGTGGTGCATATAGTTAATATTCTCCTTCATGTCGACTGTGAGGAGGTGAATTTATTATAACTTATCCGTTTCCTTTATATTAAGTTATATTAAGTCTGCATAAATAAGGGCGTGGCCACTTGAGTGACAGCTAGGTCTCGCTGATTCCGGCTGATTAGCCGCTGATCTCAGCATATATATGGTGTTTTTGTGTTGTTTTATGTGGCTTTACTCAGTCAGCTGCCTTTTGGGATTATTTCCTACAATTATCAGATAATCTGGCATGCTGTGTGCACTTAATTGTGCTCACAAACCATTCACATGGCCTCTGTTTCCCAGCTGAGTGAAATTATACACTTATATACCATATCTATGAATGTATGTGTTTAATTTAAGATCATTGATCATTTATAATGTTCTTCAGAGCTGTAACGCACTCCAGAATCTGTCAGATTGATGAGCTGTAGGCTCTAGAACAGTCGTCTGAAGCGTTGTCATACAGTGTTATACCTGGATTTCATCAATAGCCTTCATTTACTAACACAGACTATATCTGAAGTGTTTGGGAGTATCTCCTCCTCTAGAGAAACATCATAAGAGCAATGTTTAGTGGCTCAGTGTATTACAGCAGTGTTTATAAAAGGCTAAACACTTCATTGATATAGTCTACAGCCGAGCACATGTGGTCAGAACACAAACCAGTCGCAGGTAATGAAGTATTAAGCGTTTCTCCCAAACTAAGCAAAATGCCAGCAGGCGTCTGTAGCTCCGCTCATGCTCCGCCTCTTTGCCCTTATTTGGATACCCCCAGCTGGAGCAGTGCCCTCTTTTGCACTCCTCAGAAAGCTATGGGTGACGTCACGCATACGACATCCATATCTTCTACAGTCTATGGTTAATCCACTGACCATAATCTTCAGTCTTGAGTGTCTACTTCTGAGTTTTTGACTGGCTGTTTGTTTGATGATGTCAGTTTGACGCTTCAACCGCAATATTCTTAGCCACGCCCCTCTTAGTGTTAGTTTGCAATGAGGGAATGATGCGCATATTTAAAGCCCCGCCCCTTACTCAATATTCATTGTCAGTTGTAAATACATTAACATACAGAAATAAACATCTGCCGGTTCAATCTGATTTTATAGAGGATCTAATATGCATCTTTTTACAAGATGTAAAATGCGTCTCTGATGTGTCTAGATTAGGGGTGATTGATATGGAAAAAATATCATATCACGATTTTTTCTGGGGAAATCACGATTCACGATTTTTATCCTGATTCTTTTTTTTAAGTTGATTTTTAAAGACTATTTTGCAAATTACAAAGGTACAATAAAACTAAACTAATGTCCCCATATAAAATATACTCTTACCATGTGTGTTTAAAAATATTTTACTCAAGTGAAGATTTAATGCAAGTGCTGTTCTGCAAAGAAAGAGACATTCAACAAGACTTGCATTACAATTACTGAACATTTAACAAATCTTAGTTCAAATCAGAGAGCTTATCAGACAGAGATCCTTAGCAACACCTTCAAACATGTACATGGCTTTTTTTTACAAAGTTAACAAAACTAGTAGTGTTTTGAATTTAATAAATGCATAATAATCATGATAACCGTGACACCATGATTACTATATAATCATGACTATACTTCAGACTATATAATCATACAACCAAAATCTATAACCCTTGCATCCCTACTTGTTATGCAGTTCAAAACAACATATGAATGTGTTTGTAAAAAAGCCACAGTGTACACTGCAGTGATGTGATGTAGTTTCAAAATACAACATATTCACATTTTAATGTTGAAAAAGCCAACGTGGGTGACTTCAGGAGCAAAAAACAGCATATGGGCTCTTATACTGCTGTTGTGCATACGAGTATGCGGGTCTCTTTGCTTGCGTGCGGATTTCCTCCGTTCGTGCTCACTTCTTGCGCGCTTTCAAATAAACGCTACTGAAGTGTGATTTAGTGCGTTTATGTAACGCGTTTGTCTACAACATTTATAAGATCTGCTAGGAATATTTACGAATGTCTCCAATAGACCTACAGAGTGGCATTAATGCGTCCTGAAGTAAAGTGAAGCGGCTATAAACACCAGCAAGAGTTTATTTATAAAGTATATTTAAGGAAACTGTTCATCATAACTGAAAGCTGCGCCTGTATGCTAGCCTCGCGCAGCCCTGTCAGCCGGTCTGTCCGTCAGCATGTAACCTCAAAGGGTTAAACAAATGACGCACAGCACTACTATGGTTACAGAAAAGTTCCCGCTGTTATAATTCACTTACCTTTTAATATGTTTTGGTGCGATTATAACCCGCTATTTAAAAAAACAACAGCGACAGACGACTGAATGTTTTGAATGAGAAGCAGTAATGTAGCTGTGGGGGGATAAAATTTGATGTGGCGCTCCGTCATGTAGGAATGAATGTCGCGGAAGCACTGCACTATATACTGTGTGGCGATACAACGATTCTTCTGAAAAAGTGCATCCTGCAGTAATTTTTATCGTCCACGATCAAATATTGTATTATCGCACAGCCCTAGTCTAGAGTGTGTATAAGTTTGAGCACAAAATAGCACACAAAAAATGCGTTTTAACTCTCTAAAACTAACCCTTTTAGACTTTGATCCTATTTGTTTGGTCACTTTTGTAAGGGGTTTAAACCAAGTTGTGTGGGAATATCTCCAGCATCTAATGCTGAACATGAATTAATTGTATTTATTATAATCAGACATGATGCAGAGACACTGTGATTGACATTCTCTCTCTGTACGTGTCATCAGAGGGGGAAAGCCCCGCCCACTAGTCTCCCTCATTAGCATAAACAGCAGCCCTGAGTGAGAAGCAGCCGTCTGTCCATTAGCCATTAAAGTGTTTGAGCTGCTGAAGATAATGTCAGCATAGACTAAGAGGATTATAGATGTGGAGTTTTAGATGAACAGCGACAGGAGTCTCCATAGACTGAAGCACACACTGACACTGAAGCACACACACCTGACCAGCACTGACCACACACACACTCACACTGAAGCACACACACACACCTGACCAGCACTAACCACACACACACTGCTGCTTTACAGCTGTCGCTATGCTGATGCATATGCATTTATAGCTCCGCCCTCTTTTGAAAGTAGCACAATCTCATTTGCATTTAAAGCGACAGTCACCAAAACACCACAGTTAGGATCAAAGCCTGAATGGTTTAGTGTCAGAGAGCTGGAGAACATCATCTGTGTGCTATTCTCAGCTCAAACACACACACAAACATCAGACACATATTTTACAGAGGCATAACAGCTCTCCTTTAACGTCTCTCACCTGTGCTTGTCTTTCTGATATGTACTGTGCTTTCGCCTCCGCAGGTTTGTGGGTTCGGCTGTCGGTCTTTCGCGCTGCTGTTTGATGACATCGAGACAGAAATGTGTCCTGCTGATAAAGAAAGGTTCAGTTCATTTGCTGAAGCTCAGGTTTCTGTCACTAATGAGGTGTTTCTGCATCTGGAGGAGCCGCACACCTTTCTCTTCTGTCCCACAGGTACAAAAACACTAACATAAAGCTGCTTTAATGGGAAATATTCACTATTTTAGGGAGCATCTTTAAATTACATTGCTATACACTTTCATATCTTTAATTTACTCTCCATATTTTAAGTGTTTCAGTTTATTTATGCTTGTTTATCTCAACATTTGACTGAATTATCATCATGTTTTTACAATGCATGCCAAAATGAGCCAAATCTACAGATTGTACACTCTGTTTTCACTATATCTGCTCGTTCTACACCATCTTTAACGTGTTTGTATGTGTGCTGCAGATTACTGCGCTGCGTTCTGCACTCCTAGCGTGCCGCTGTCGGCGTATCTGAACACCGTCGGAGAGAAACTCAACGCTGGGATTGACATTCTCTGGACAGGTAATGTCATCACCTTGGAGACTCAAATGTCAGCGTTTGTCAGTGGCATTTATCTGCTCACATTTATGCACTTGGCAGACATGAAAGAGATGTGAATGCAGAACGGCAGATGAAAACAGAAAAGCACGAATGCATAACGTTAAACCTGAGCTGAAAACAGAAATGCATGGTCGAGTGAATGTAAATCTGCACAAAAACTTGATGCATGAATGCTTAACAGATCATCTGAAGTCAAAATAAAAATGTGTGCATGCATAAGGAACATTCCGAACACAAAAAACAGAAATGCATAACTTCAAACCTTACCTGAAAGCAGAAATGCAAGAATGCACAGTGTAAAATCAGGTTTCACACATCTGAAACAGGAAACTAAGGGTGCATTTATGTTAATCTAAACAAAAAACAGACATGCATGAATTCATAACATTTCTTAATGAATTAAAAACAAAAATGCATGACTGCATAATGTTAAATCTGGACAGAAAACAAAAGCATTAATGCATAGCTGTAAATCTGCACTAAAAATAAATGCATCATGGTAATCCTGAAGTGAAAATAAAAACTGCATGAGTGCATTAAGGTTGAAAATTCATTAAAAAACAGAAATGCATCAATGCATAATGATAATCTTAACCGATTAACTCTAAACATTTAAACATGATCTAAAAAAATACAGAAATGTACAATAATAAAGAAATCTAAATTAATTTAATTTAATCCAAATAACAATGTGAAATGCATGCATGATGTTAAATCTGAACTGAAATCTGAAATGCGTGACAGCACAGCCATGAATCTAGACTAAAAATAAATCTGCACGAATGCACAACTGTAAATCTAAATAACAAAAATATCAGAAAACATGAATGCATAGCATTTAAATATAAACTAAAGCAAAAATGCATGAGTATATATTAATCAATTACAATGATGAATGCATGCTATTAAATCAAATACAAAATTAAATATAAAATCATAAATGCATGAATGTACACTCTTAAATCAAATATAAAATCATAAATGCCTCAATATACACTCTTAAATTAAATATAATATGAAAAATGCATAAATCCACACTCTTAAATCAAATATAAAATAAATTTAAAAATCATAAATGCATAAATATATACACTGTTTACCCATAAAATCATCAGTGCACTCTAAAATCAAATATAACATCATAAATACATAAACATACACTCTTAAATCAAATATAAAATCTGTTTAAAAATCATAAATGCATAAATATATACACTGTTAACCCATAAAATCATCAGTGCACTCTTAAATTAAATATAAAATCATAAATGCATCAATAGACTACAACGAATAGTCCGGACTGCTGAGCGAATCACTGGCACTACCCTTCCTACACTTCAAGAGCTGTACTCTTCCACAGTGAGTAAAAGGGCTCGCAAAATCCCCCTGGACGCCTCGCACCCAGCACACTTCCTGTTTGAACTGTTACCGTCTGGCCGGCGCTACAGAGCGCCTCAGGCCATCTACCTCATGAACAGTTAATATTTCTCCTATTGTGCAATAAACGTGCAATACTCTGTCATACGCACTTGTACACAGCACCTTATAACCTGTATATTTATAACAATCTGTACATACATTATAACATCCAGATGGTTGGACTGACTGCATCTCTGTTTAATGTCTATCGTCTTCTTTTTTTATATTTATTCTGTGTTGTCACTTGTCACTTTATGTACACTGGAAACTTCTGTAGCCAAAGCAAATTCCTTGTGTGTGTGAAGCAGACTTGGCAATAAAACTGATTCTGAATATACACTCTAAAATCAAATATAAAATCATAAATGCACACTTTAAATTCAAATATAACATCATAAATAATATAAATGCACACTCTCAAATCAAATATAAAATCATAAATGCATGAATGTGCACTCTTAAATCAAATATAAAATCATAAATGCATCAATATACACTCTAAAATCAAATATACAATCATAATGCACACTTTAAATTCAAATATAACATATAAAAATCAATAAATGCACACTTAAATCAAGAATAAAATCATAAATGCATTAATATACACTCTAAAATCAAATATAAAATCATAAATGTACACTTTAAATTAAAATATAACATCATAAATGCATAAATGCACACTTAAATCAAATATAAAATCATATATGCATTAATATACACTATAAAATCAAATATAAATTCATAAATGCATCAATATACACTCTTAAATCAAATATAAAATCATTAATGCATCAATATACACTCTTAAATCAAATATAAAATCATAAATGCATCAATATACACTCTTAAATCAAATATAAAATCATAAATGCATGACTATGCACTCTAGAATCAAATATAAAATCATAAATGCATCAATATACGCTCTTAAATCAAATATAAAATCATAAACGCATCAATATACACTCTTAAATCAAATATAAAATCATAAATGCACACTTTAAATTCAAATATAACATAATAAATACATAAATGCACACTTAAATCAAGAATAAAATCATAAATGCATTAATATACACTCTAAAATCAAATGTAAAATCATAAATGCACACTTTAAATTCAAATATAACATCATAAATACATAAGTTAACACTCTTAAATCAAATATAAAATCATAAATGCATTAATATACACTCTAAAATCAAATGTAAAATCATAAATGCATGAATGTGCACTCTTAAATCAAATATAAAATCATAAATGCATAAATATACACTCTAAAATCAAATATAAAATCATAAATGCATCAATATACACTCTTAAATCAAATATAAAATCATAAATGCATCAATATACACTCTTAAATCAAATATAACATCATAAATACATAAATGCACACTCTTAAATCAAATATAAAATCAATTTAAATCAATTTAAAAATCATAAATGCATGACTATACACTGTTAACCCATAAAATCATCAATGCACACTGTTAAATCTAATATAATGCACACTAAAATCAAATGTGAGCTCAGAAATGAATGAACACAGCTATAAATCTGAACAAAGGCACAAATGCATAAAAGTAACTGTAGTATTGCATGAGAACTGCAGCAGAATGAGCATGTGTTTTCTGTGCTGTGTTTGCGTCCTCCCCCTCAGGGCCGAAGGTGGTTTCTCAGCACATCAGTGTGGCGTCTATAGAGGAGGTTTCTGCAGTGTTGCGGAGACCGCCGGTGATCTGGGACAACATCCACGCCAATGATTACGACCCCCAGAGACTCTTCCTAGGACCCTACAAGAACCGGCCCACAGAGCTCATCCCCAAACTCAGAGGCGTCCTCACAAACCCCAACTGTGAGTTTGAGCCCAATTTTGTGGCTCTTCACACTCTGGCCACATGGTGCAAATCCAGCAGCGCACAGAAGGACGTGTCTATGGGTATGAGTACAGTGATGAAATATACATACAGATGATTACCATTGTATTATCACTATTATTGAAGTGCTTCTGTCTGTGAATGATGTCACAGATGGAGACGATCAGGGGTCGGACTATAATCCCCATGAGGCACTGCAGCTGGCGCTCACTGATTGGCTGGTGGAGTTCGGCAGAGCTGAGCAACCTGATGGTAAAAACTCTACATTTCTATCATCACGTCTGACTGTGACTGAGTCATTAATATTCATTAGTGTTTATTTAAATATTTGTTTAAATTAAAATGAAACAAACTAAATTTAAACTATTTATTCTATTTAAATATCAATTATTGATCGTATTAAACAAAATAATGAATATTAATATAATTCTCCAGCTTAAATTTCACCAGACATGAAAGGAAAAATAAGAATATTTAAGCACATTTACTTATTATAATTCTACAATTATGTTACACCTTATTAAATATTTAAATCTTTACAAATTCTGCCTTAATGCAATGTACTAATTTTAACAACACACGACTATGGAGAATATATGACACACAGACAGTATTTGTATTTTGTGTTTTCAGTTTAATTTTAGTCAGTTTAAGTAATTTTATTATGCATTTTTTTATTGTATTCTTTATAAATTAGTTTTGTCTATAAATTATTTAGTTTGAGTTATTTTAATGTTTTGATTTTATTTAAAATGAGAGGTGTTGCTTTGGAAACTAGCAGTTATTTGTATGTTTGGTTTCAATTCCCTGAGCTTTTACTTCATGGTGTTATTTCTATTTATTAATGAGCTGTTTACAGCAGCGTTGTGCTGGCCTTTGTGGTTATATACAATACAATAAAATTATTATAATATATTATTCATGATATAATATAATTTAATACTGTTATTTTATTATTAATATTTATTGTGTTTTATCTTTACTACAATGTAAATTTTCAAATGCTTTGAAACTTTTGAATTAAATATAAATTTTAATTAAACGGATATGATTTTGAATATGAATTTGAAGAATAGTTATTTGATTTTGAATATGAATTTGAATATTATTTAAATATGAATTTGAATATGAATTCAAATATTTATTTGAATTAGATTTGTTTATTTGAATTAAACATGAATTTGAATTAAATTTGAATATGACATTAAATATGAGTTTGAATATGAATTTGAATATTTATTTGAATATGAATATGTATTTGAATATGAATATTTATTTGAATATGAATATTTATTTGAATATTTGGATTTGAATATTTATTTGAATTTGAATATTGTGAATTTGAATATTTATTTGAATATGAATATTTATTTGAATTGAATTTGAATATTTATTTGAATATGTATATTTATTTGAATATGAATATTTGAATTAAATTTGAATATTTATGTAAAAATGTATATTTATTTGCATATGAATTTAAATATTTTTAATTGAATTTACATATTTATTAAAATTAAATTTGAATTTAAATGAATTTGAAAATAAATATTTATTTAAATTAGATATGAATTTTAATTAAACTTGAATATGAATTTGAATAAGAATAATAATTTGTTTTTGAATTTGAATTTAATTTGAATATTAATTTGAATACTTATTTGTTTTTTAATATAAATTTGAATATTTATTTGAATTATATAGGAATATGAATTTTAATATGAGTTTGAATATGTATTTGAATATATATTTGATTTTGAATATTTATTTGATGTTGAATATGCATTTCTACATTACATTTGAATATTTATTTGAAATTAATTTGGATATGAATTTAAATATGAATTTGCATATAATCGTATTTCTCCTGAAATGAAGTGAAAGCGTGACGGGTCTGCTGGTGTGGTGCATTATGGGAGTTGTTGTTGTGTGTTGAGGCTCCGGGCGCTGCAGGCGGGAGGTGTGTGAAGAAGAGCCGATGCAGACGGAGGGTCACACGCCGGGGCCGCGAGAGAACCCACTGTACACTGCAGAACCCCTGACACTGGCGGACCTCACACTGCTGGCGGAGCTCTACTATCTGCCCTACGAACACGGACACACGGCTACACGCATGCTGGAGGAGCTGCACTGGCTGCGCACACACACACAGGACGAGGAGGAGGTCAGAGAACACACACACACACACACAAACAGAATGTTGTGTAATATGATCGCAGTATTACCGCTCTATGAATGCGGTGTGTTGTGTGTGTTGTTGTGCAGGGTTGTGCGTGGCGTGTGCGTGCGCAGCAGTTTGATGATCAGTGCGCAGCCGTGGTGCAGATGTTCAACAGACTCTCTAACGCCCCCAACAGGCTGATCCTCTACGACCTCTACAACTACATCTGCGACATCAAGAGCGGCGTCACCATGGCCAAAGCACACGTCAAGACTCTGGGTACAGATCTGTGTGTATGTGTGTGTGTGTGTGTGAGAGAGAGTGAGTGAGAGAATGAGTGTGTGTGTGTGTTTGAGAGAGAGAGTGTGTGTGTGTGTGTGAGAGAGAGAGTGAGTGAGAGAATGAGTGTGTGTGTGTGTTTGAGAGAGAGAGTGTGTGTGTGTGTGTGTGTGTGTGAGAGAGTGTGTGTGTGAGAGAGAGAGTGAGTGTGTGTGTTTGAGATAGAGTGTGTGTGTGTGTG
>CAIGQQ010033648.1:762976-778024 GCA_903798035.1 Danio albolineatus
ACTTTTATTCTGTCTATATTCTGATCACACACACCAAACTTTACACTTTTATTCTGTCTATATTCTGATCACACACACCAAACTTTACACTCTTATTCTGTCTATATTCTGATTACACACACTAAACTTTACACTTTTATTCCGTCTATATTCTGATCACACACACCAAACTTTACACTTTTATTCTGTCTATATTCTGATCACACAAACCAAACTTTACACTTTTATTCTGTCTATATTCTGAACACACACCAAACTTTACACTCTTATTCTGTCTACATTCTGATCACACACACCAAACTTTACACTTTTATTTCGTCTATATTCTGATCGCACACACCAAACTTTAGTGTTATTCGTATTATGCACACACCAGTTATTTCCTACCATCTATTTTCTGAAGGTTTATCCATATATCATTCACCTGATTTACACCCACACAAGATTTACAGGGCAAACATGTTGCTTTAAAACTATCAACCAAAGAGTTCCAAGATCCACTGGGTTTACTCACTTTTTTAAATGAAGTAACAACTAATTACTTTATAGAGAGTGGATGAACTATCCCTTTAAACACACGTGACAGTCGCCTGCTAATAAACACTGACCCCTGCAATCAGATCATGAGTAGTTATTAATCTGAGCTATGATCGAATACCTTGACGCATGATTCCCAAACCAGATCCTCAAGGTACAGAAATGCCGATCATACCAAACTGAATAAGTCTGACTGCATGAGTTCAGCACCGGTCATCACAGCACAAAAAGAAAGCATGCACACCCATAAAACCAACAATAAAATCATGCATCTCTAAACACCATCAATTATTGAGAGCTCATTGAAGGTTTTTAGGAGCAGTGATTTGCATTATACAGTCATGAGCATGAGTTCACCCCTCACAGATCTCTCTTTTACAGTAATATTTTCTACAGGATGCTTTACAGTAATATATTTGTGCATATACATTAGATTAGTCAGTACTGAGGACAATATGATGAACTAATCTAACAAAAAACTAAAGATCACAGTCCAAAAAGTGACCAAAAATGTATATGCTGAGGGAAAATAATAAATAAAATCAGAATAAACAGAACAAATCTAAAGAAGATTGTATATAATTGTATTATCTTTCTATTCCTAAAGATGTTCAGTGACCAAACTCTTATTTCATTGGATGTCATTGTTTTGTTTTGTTTAAATGCATCACAATTATTGGCTATAGTCCTTGGGAAATGGATAAAAATATTCATTTTAAAAAGTGGTTGTGCTCATTTATGCTGAGTAGGCATGGGCCGGTGTAAGATTCTGACGGTATGATAACCTTGGATAAAAATATCACGGTTTCACGGTATGACAGTATTGTGTTTACTGCTCTAAAATACATTCTTTTAAATGTCTGGCTAAAAAAATAAAACCTTTTTCCACTTTAAACACAATATATTTTATGTTGAAAAACATTTATAATATTTTGGAGCAGTAAATATGTCAGGCTAAATAATTCAAGTGAATCATTGACATTGCGGTCTTTATTTATTTAAAAAACACAGGTTTCTTTACAATTTACACCTAAAAAAACAAACAAACAAAAAAGTAAATAAAAAATATCACCCATACCTCAGGGACGGTATAGCAGAATATTTTGGCGGTATGAAAACCTTGACTTTTCCATACCGTGGTATACCTTGAAAATGGTTATCGTCTCATGCCTAATGCTGAGCACTGTGTATTTTAAGCTCAGCATCTTCCGTGTGTGTGCATGAAACAAACAACAGACGCTAATACAACACAGCAAACATCCCAGGAGCAGTGCGTAATGACGACACAGGAGACTTCAGTGCTGTTTAACAACCTGTCGGAGTCATTAACACTGCCTTCATTGAGGAATTACACACACCACGACCCTCCTCATGACTACAGCTGTGCAATATATTGCAAAATCGCATTGACAGTACATGCAATATTAATAGTATTTGCAATTTATGTATGTAGGGAAGATGTTATAGCTCTTCCTTTCCTCTAGGGGGAGTTGTGTGTTGTGATAGGGAGACGGTCTGTTGTTTGGCATCAGTTGTGTTTCCTTGTGGGAAAGGTAAGAAGGATTGTTTCAGCTCTACACATAATCTGTTAAATTTAGTCAATAATATTTGCCATCCATATTATTTTAAGAGTTATGTGATAGTTAGGACATTAACTAATGTGTAGAGGTGCTTATTTTTGAAAGACTGACTTATATTTTTGATATTTTGGGTGTTTTCATGCTGTAGAGCACATTTTGTGTTGTTTTAGGTTTGATTTCATTTTTATTTGGTTGGTTCTGTATATTCTGAATATATTTAGCATTTATAGTTGCCTGTCATATGTTGAAGTTATCTTTTCAGTGTTTAAGTTAGTTTGTGAACAGCTAGTTTACTAGGTGCAGCCACAAGTACATTATTTATAATAATTTATTAATCATTGTAATCTTTGAGGTTATTTTGTGATGTACTCAGTTGTGTTTCCTTGTGGGAAAGTTGTTACAGTGCCATTTCTGCTGTGAGAGTGACAAAATGAAGAGCGGAGTCCATTAAAGGGAAAGCTGCTCTGTTTGGCTCAACCACGGTCTTGGTGTCCTTCCTATTCATCCTAACACACATACACAACGCAGAGACATTTTGGGGAAGCACACCAACGAAGAGGGTTACATGTATAACAGACGTGTGATAAATTACATTTAATTTATACATTGGTTGTTTTGATCTTTAGCCCCGCCTCCTCAGTAGTTGCTGTTCTGCTATTGGCTGGAGCCCAAAAGTGAACCCAGAGCTGTAAATAAAAACTAGCGGAGGAAAAAACAAGAGAGGAAAATGACAGCCAATCAAAGTCAGAATATCTGCATATTAGGTTTTCAATCCCTCGTAGTGTTTTAAAGATAAATATTTGCAGTTTTATTAGTTTGAATTAGAATTATTAAGATCTGAAGAATATCTTTTACCTATTAATTTTAATATCATTAAATAAATATATGATTTAAAAACGTAGATAATGAAAAAAATCATTATTGTAATTCTCAACAACATCACAAAGCTCCGCACTCGACAACAGCATGATTAATCTAATCTTTTGCACAGCACACTGTGACTTTACCTGTGAAAGATGAGAGATTATCTGAGTAATCAGTGAACCAGCCCTACAAAATAAGCAATTATAGAACAATCACCGTTGCTATTTTAGCGCTGGGGCGTAGCTGCCACAGCATACACTGTAGAAAATATCCGTAAATTAGCTACTTTCGCTATTTTGTGATTTATGTTTTTATTTTCCTCATTTATTTCCACTTCTGAATTGCATTATGGGATCTTGATCTTTCGTCCAACAAGTTTTAACTTGAAACCGTTGTAAAAAAGTGACTTCTATAATCATTTGTAATTGCAGCACATTTTCTGTTATTTTACTGACTTATTTCTCTAGATATTATTTCTTGCACATGTTATTTCAAACCAAAATTATTATATTATTATAGTATATATTATTATAATTATATTATTGACATACTAAAATATATAAAATACATGGGTGCCACGGTGGTGCAGTGGGTAGCACGTTCGCCTCACAGCAAGAAGGTCACTGATTCGAGTCTCGGCTGGGTCAGTTGGTGTTTCTGTGTGGAGTCTGCATGTTCTCCCCGTGTTGGTGTGGGTTTCCTCCGGGTGCTCCGGTTTCCCCCACAGTCCAAACACATGCGCTACAGGGGAACTGGGTAAGCTAAATTGTCCGTAGTGTATGTGTGTGAATGAGTGTGTATGGATGTTTCCCAGAGATGGGTTGCGGCAGGAAGGGCATCCGCTGCGTAAAAAATATGCTGGATAAGTTGGCAGTTCATTCCGCTGTGGCGACCTCAGATTAATAAAGGAACTAAGCTGACAAGAAAATGAATGAATGACATACTGACATACTAAAAATAAAGTAATAAATAAATAAATGTTTGGAAGAATGTATTTTTGGCTGCCTTTGTGGTTCCGGGTCAAAAACTGGTAAAATAGATGAAGGAAAAAATGTTTACTCAATAATTATGAAAGGAAATATCTTGTTGTAATATTATTTGTATAAGTAAAATGTGAAGAATCTTTATATATTGGGACACATTCTGTAAATGTACATATTCTCCCTATAAAAAAATAAAATAAAATAAAAACGGGTAAAATGTACAAACAGTTATTAAAACACTCTCGGTTTACCATATAAAAAAATGCTACTAGAAATAAATGAGGCATGAGATAAAACTCATTTCATTCATTTTATAAATTCATTTTGCTTTGACTTGGTTTCTATTTCAGTGGCCACACTGAAATGAACCGCCAACTATTCCAGCATATGTTTTACACAGCGGATGCTCCTCTAGCTGCAACACAGTACTGGGAAACCCACACCAACACAAGGAGAACATGCAGACTCCACACAGAAACACCAACTGACCCAGCTGGGACTCGAACCAGCGACCATTTTGCTGTGAGTGCTAACCACTGAGCCACCGTGCCACCCAGATAAAAATCTGATTTAAAACAAATTTACCTTTAGATAAAAAAAATCTACATTTGATTAAAGATCAATTAACTACTAATATGATTGATTAATGATTTTTGGCATAAAAGAAAAATTGATCATTTAGATCTGCGGCTGGTTTTGCGTTGCTGGGTCACTTTCAGCTGTTTCATAACAGAAAGAGTATTAAAATCTACAAACCGTTTATAAAAAGACTATAATCTATAATTCAGATTTATCACAATAACACAAACACCAATAAACAACACATCAGATTAAAGTCTAAACCGTCTTCTAACGTTTACTCTAGATAAAAAAAGTTTCAGACATTTGTTAAAGAACTATTAAAAATGAATAATTGAATAAATAATAATAATAATGATCAGCGTTCTGCTCTACCTTTCTTTCTGCCTCTCATGTCTGAGCTGTTGAGTGTGTGTCCGAAAGTGTGTGTGTGTCTTTATCATCAGTGTGTCATCATCTACTGAGATCAGTGAGCCGCGCAACAGTGACGAGGCAAATCCTGAGAGCGAACGAACCCTTGCCTACTACACACACACACACATTCTCTCTCTCACACACACACACACACACGCACAAATTCATTCTCTCTCACGCAAACACGCATACTGTACATGCACACACATATTCATTCTCTCTCAGCAACACACACACACACACACACACAAGAACTCTCTCAAACACAGTAACTCTCTCATGCACAAACACACACACTCTCTCTCATACGTGCACACACAGACACACAAACACTCTCTCTCTCTCACACACACAGACACACACACGCAGACGCTAACCTTCAGACTCTACAGATACTGTGCTTCTGTGCCAGAGGTTGCAGGTAGGAGAAGAATAAATCTCTTCTTTTCTTATTTCCAGGAACCTGTTTGTCCTCTGAACACGTCTGTAAGTCCTTCAGAAATGTGAGAGCAGGTTTATTTGTTCACAGATTAAAGCTGGCTCTAATAATGAATGAGTGTTTTTCTGAACTCTGCGATTGTGTGTAAATCTGAGGTCAGAGACTCTGTTGAGGAGAAGCTGATTTGGTTGGTAAATTATTGCAAACAGGAGTGAAATAAAACCGCCGGCGCTGCACTGGAACAGAGTTCACCATATCTACATCAGATTTATACACGCTGTTATAGATTTTATGGTAAAAATGTATTACGTATGGGTCAGAGATGCAAAGTTAACTCTATAAAGAGATTTAGTTATAAACATGATATTAAAATATAATAAAATAATAATAAAAAAGTAAGGAACGTGGTATAAATCCCAAAAAAATGTGAATATTTATTCCCTTTATTAATCTGGGGTCGCCACAGCGGAATGAACCGCCAACTTATCCAGCATTTGTTTTACGCAGCGGATGCCCTTCAAGCCACAACCCATTTCTGGGAAATAGAATATTTATTAATAATAGTAATTCATTAATTAATTGTGTTTCCCAGTGTTGGGTTGGAGCTGGAAGAGCATCCGCTGCATAAAATAAATGCTGGATAAGTTGACGGTTCATTCCACTGTGGCGACCCCAGATTAATAAAGGGACTAAGCCAACAAGAAAATGAATGAATGATTAATTTTGCTTTGGCTTAGTCCTTGTATTCATCACAGCAGAATGAACCGCCAACTATTCCAGCATGTGTTTTATGCAGAGGATGCCCTTGCAGCTGCAACCCAGACCTGAGAAACAAGCATACACACTCATTCACACACACACACACACACACACTCATACACTACGGCCAAATTTGCTCATCAATTCCAATATAGCGCATGTGTTTGGGAAACCGGAGCACCCGGAGGAAACCCACACCAACACGGGGAGAACATGCAAACTCCACACAGAAAAACCCACTGACCCAGCCGAGTCTCGAACTAGCAACCTTCTTACTGTGAGGCGACAGTGCTAACCACTGAGCAACCGTTAATAATAATAATGATTATTAATAATAATAATAATGTGTATTTTATATAGTGCCTTTCCACTAAACTAAAAGGGTACAAAAAACAGCAGACTAACAGTTCATAAAAGGAATAATAAAGACAAGAGAACAAATGGCAAAAATGAAAGAAGCATTAATGACTGTAACATAAAACTTAAACTTAGAAATATTAGTGATGCAGCGGAGTGATTAAGATAATATAATAAAATAGTAAGTAATGAACATGGTATAAAATATCAAAAAATAGTAACAGGTAATCTAGAATTAAAATAATGAAATTAATTTAATAAAGTAATAACTTTAAAAAGTAGAGAACATGGCATAAATGTAACAAATAATCACTATTCATCCAGAATTACAATAATTAAATCAATACAATAAAATAAGTTTTCCAAAAGTAACAAATATGATACAAAAATGTAAAAATTATATTTAATCAAGAATTAAAATAATACAATAAAATTATTCCAAAAAGTAATGAACGGTTTGAAATATAAAAGTTACAATTCATCTAGAATTAAAATAATTAAATTCATATAATAAAATAGTAACTAAAAAGAAAAGAATGAATAAAATATATAAAATAACCAAAAATAATCTAGAATAAAAACAATTACATTATAATATAATAAAATAAGTTTTTTTTGAAAAGTAATGAACATGGCTTATATATTTTTTAAATAATTACATTTCATCAAGAATTTAAATAATTAATATAATAAAATAATAAGAGGTAATGAATGGGGTTTTAAATATAAAAAAGTTATAATTCATCTAGAATTAAAATAATTAAATTAATATAGCAAAATATTAATTAAAAAGTAATTAATACAAAATATAAAAATACAAAATATACAAAAATAATTATTTATCTATAATTTAAATTCATATAATAAAATACTACCTGAAATAAAATGTATCCATGATCAATTTAAACCTAATAACAATTTTTTTTTGTGTTGTAGTAATGTCATGTTCTAAGTAAAATTTATAAAGTGCTTTGAAAAAAACAATCTAATTTGGTACCAAAGAAAGGCTGATTTGTTTAATACATAACTTCTATTAAAATTTTAATGTAAATATAAAGTACAAAAGTGTGAATGATGCAATATTAATCCTACAAAAGGGACAGTTTACTAAAAGTATTTTAGATTATTTTAACGTTTCAAATAACTTGAGTGAAATTATCTTCACTGTCATAATAATGTTAAAATATACTAATTAAAATACGTTTTTAAATTATGAAAAACATTTTATTGTAAAATGTCTAAAATATGGTGTTTTGAATGATAGTGGTACAAATAAATATTTCATATTAATAATCAATATGCATTTTGGGGTTCATGACTACTGACTATTGCATGTGATTAAATTAGATGTTAAATAATTAAAATATATATTCAATATATTTATATAAAAAAATATAAATACATTGAAAAATAATTATATATAAAGTATTAAAATATAATACAATCTAAAACTACAAATCACAATCCATCTATAATTAAAACAACTAAAATATTGTATGTAATAAAATATTTTCATGATATATTTAAATTAAAACCTGATGATAATAATATAATTGAAATTATAAAAAGATTTTCTTTAATTACACCAGTATTCATTTTGTATTGTAGTGTGTATTTTTGCATTTTTATGTTCTGTAGCCTTCAGATCTGTGATTTACTTTGGATCTGTGCATTATTATTGTTAAAATATTGAACTTTTAACTGTAGGTCAGAGTGTAAACCTGATTATACTAAATTAACACATTCCCTTATTGTAGAAAACACTACTTCTGTATGGTTTGTGCACACTATGTTCTGTTCCATTTATATATATACACTGTAATTGTTGTGTAGTTACTCCAAACAAAAAAAGTATTTCCAATCCTTCCTGTCCGGAAGTGTGTTGATCTGCGCATGCGCGGACCCTCCGCCATACACGCGATGTTTTATTTACATAAGTTACTCTAAAAACAACCACAACATCAAGATAACAATTGGACATTTGTTAAAATTTCAGTTTCTTCGTGTTTATCTGTGTTAAAACTATTATATTACAACCAGTATCAACACTTACATCATCCCAGTCTTGTCTTCAACACTTATAAACGCTTCGAAAAGTTTATATTACATTTTAATGACTTATGCGATGACATAACGAGGTTTCTGTGAGACTTTAGTTTAATAAAACAGAAAACATCAGACTGAGGTAATTCCCGGCAGTTTCTGCTGAATAACCGCCGTTAACCCTTTATGAGGCGAACCCTTCCCGCTCCGAATTTCGCGAATTTTCTGCAAAAGACGTTACTCACTGTGTTTCTCAGTCAGGTGTGGTAGCTTGGTCCCGTGTTATAATGCGTTATTACATCTTCGCTCCATCCTCCGGTACCGAACGCGTCTCCTCCGCCGTTCAGACCGAAACAAGCCTCCACCGTTGCTGCCAACACACCGGTACCGCGAAACCCCGCCCACAATCACATACGCCGAAGGTTCGGTTCATGAATATTAATCACGCAACGCCACGTTCGCTCAAGACGACTCGCTGATTGGCTGAAAGCAAGCATGGGAGAGTTCGCTGACCAATGAAAGCATCACACAGCGTGCGTAAACTAATTATTAAATATTAATTAGGTTACACAACCTGAAACTCTGGAAGATATCGAAGCAACACTGTAGAAATGTAATTATTCATGAGGGTAGCTTTCACTAGTGTGGAATTTATCATTTAGATGTACTATGGCAAGCCGTTTTGACTTTTATTCATTCTCAGGATATGCATTCTTGATATCAACAATTCAATTCTTGATATCAAAAAGTTAATTGTGATATCAACAACTGAATTGTTGATATCAAAAATTAACATTTCTGATATCAAGAATTGAATTCTTGATATCTGTAATTGTATTTTCACTAGTTAAATGCCACCATAGGCTGCCATTCAAATTTAATTGTTGATATCCATCCATACACACACTCATTCACACACATACACTACAGACAATTTAGCCTACCCAATTCACCTATACCACATGTGTTTGGACTGTGGGGGAAACCGGAGCACCCGGAGGAAACCCACGCAACCACGGGGAGAACATGCAAACTCCACACAGAAATGCCTACTGACCCAACCAGGGCTCGAACCAGCGACCTTCTTGCTGTGAGGCGAACGTGCTACTCACTACGCCACCGTGGCGCCTAGTTGTTGATATGAAAAATGTAATTGTTGAAATCAATAATTTAGTTGTTGATATCAGGAATTCAATTGTTGATATCAAGAAATACTTTTCAACTAGTAAAGATGTTCATTCTTGACATCTGCAGTTTTATTTCAACACGTTACATTTGTTATTTCTGATATCTAAAAATGTATTTCTGATATCAGCAATTAGGGAAGTAATTTTTGATATCTAAAATAAATAATTTCACTAGTAACAATTATATTTATGATATCAGAAATTAACATTGTCACTAGTGACAAACCAATTGTTGATATCAAGAATGAACATCTTTACTAGTTGAAAAGTATTTCTTTCAACAATTTAATTCCTGATGTCAACAATTACATTTTTCATATTAACAATTAAATTATTGACATCAAGAATTGCATTTCAACTAGTGAGAAATCAATTCTTGATATCAACAATTAAATTTGAATGGCAGCCTATGGTGACACTTTAACTAGTGAAAATTCAATTGTTGATATCAAAAAATCAATTGTTGATAATAAAATGTTAATTCTTGACATCAACAATTCAGTTTTTGATATCAACAAATACCTTTTTTGATATCAAGAATTGAATTGTTGATATCAAGAATACATATCCTGAGAATGAATAAAAGTCAAAATGGCTTGTCATAGCAGTAGTGCATTAAGAAATTGTGCTAGCTTTATTAGCAAAGCTAAGGACATAATCTGTGGACATACTTAACTTTTTCTTCACATTAAATAATACAAGTATTTATGTGGATGATTTCAGGAGTTTAGTAAATACATTAATTTAATAAATAAAAATAAATTTAACATGAAATGCAAAGAAATATTAACTTATTACTTAAAATAGTCCTTAATATTTAAGGGTTATAACGCAAGTCCAATTAGAACCACTTGTCTGGTAAACAAAATAAGTCACTCATATAATATATGTAATAAAGACAGAAAATATCACTTTACAAATAATAATACTAAAACTGCTTTGTGCATAAATTATAGTATTATTTGCACACTAATCAATCTTACTGAAATTACTATAAAAACTGATTACATATTTACACACATTTGCATCATACCTGTCAACCCTCCCGTTTTTCCCGGGATTCTCCTGTATTTTACAGCTCTATCCCGCTATCATCCTGTAAAGGTGTTTCCCCGTATTTCTCCCGTATGTTCAGTCTTTCTCTGAAGGGTGGCGATAAACATTAAAGAGCCGATCCTCCCTATACGCAACCCATACCACCGCACCACCAGGGGGCGCCCCTTGCTCTTAAATGTGAGTCAGTTCTGTGCTTTGGGTTTATTTAGGCATGAAACACTTTGAAATAAATATAAAAACGGCGGGATTCCCTTTCCTTTTCATTACAGGTGCCGTCGCTCCTCCTGTGCAATCCTCAAAACAGTCATAAAGCGGTGCGTGACTGTCAGACGCGCTCCATAGTGATAAACAGCAATGTTTCCCAAACGGAATCTGTACATGTGATTTGAAGCGGAGCGAAAGTCTGGGGGTTTGGGTGCGTGTTTGAACAGACATATACACATCATTAATAATAATAACAGCTAAAGATTTTTTTCCGAACACAACTAATTTTGTAAATAATAATATAAAAAAATAGGGGGGGTGTTATTTTATATTATGGTTGGCGTATCCCTTATTTTCACATCCCAATGTTGACAGGTATGATTTGCATATGTAAATTGACTCAAGCATGAGGTAAACAACCTGCAGATTTCGTGTGGGCCTAATCATAAGTGTGTAAAAGCAAGTTTTTGAGTGTTGCCATTTCCCTGTCCTCTGGATTAACACAGAGAGTGTGTTGTGTTTCTGAACAATCTCTCCATTCACAATCACAACAACTGTGCTCAAATCAGTGCTTTATTGGCCTGAAACGCTTCGATCACACACTGACACCACAGTCTGCTTGAGGAAAACACACTTAAAGCAGCTGGTGGAGGTGATTTGCTAGTTTTACTAGTTAACAAACATCTCTGAAACACCAAACCAGTTCTGCGGCCGGTCCAAACCTGTTTTTCAAGTCAATAAAAACTCAAAACAAAGACATCTGTGCTACAACAAACTGATGGACATCTTCAGCACCGCTGACCTGTGTTACATTTAAACTCATTCGCATTTGAGTGTCAAAACATTTCAATAACTATGAAAAAGACCTTACACAACACACACACACACACACACACACACACACACACACACTCACACACACACACTCCAGATGGAAACACACTTCTGCAGTCTTCATGACGTTAAACATTTAATACTAGTGTCTGATTGGACAAAGAGTGAGGTCATTCTGAGGTCAACTCACAGGTCGGCTCTTGAGCAGTGCATTTTGGGTAATCTGACGATCATCAACTTTTCCCCATCATCTTCAGGAGGAGCTGCAGAAGACGAGAGATTATGCTGATCAATAATGCACGACAGCTGCATTGAAAACACAAGTGATTTCAGCCTGATGATCTGATCAGCTTGAGTTAGGACTTGGTGCAATTTTACTAAATTTATTTATTTTTGACCTCATTTAATAAAATTATAATAAATAAAAATGGTGTAGTGAGTAGCACGTTCACCTCACAGCAGGAAGGTCTCTGGTTTGAGTCTCGGCTGGGTCAGTTGGTGTTTCTGTGTGGAGTCTGCATGTTCTCCCCGTGTTGGTGTGGGTTTCCTCCGGGTGCTCCGGTTTCAGTCCAAACACATGCGCTATAGGGGAACTGATCAACTACACTGTCCGTAGTGTATGTGTGAAAGAGTTTGTGTGGATGTTTCCCAGAGATGGGTTGCAGCTTGAAGGGCATCTGCTGCGTGAAACATATGCTGGATAACTTGGCAGTTCATTCTGCTGTGGCGACCCCTGATTAATAAAGGAACTAAGCTGAAAAGAAAATGATTGAATGAATAAATACAAATTTATACTTATGTTTTTTTTAATAATTAATTATTAATTCAGTAATTTAATAATGAATCATTTTATTGAATTGATAATTATAAATTAAATAATAAATCCATTATTGCAAAATATGCAGCCCTACAAAAATGAATAAATAAAAACTATGATTTAAATAATATTAATAATAATAATGATAAAACTTGTATTATCACTTTGATTTTACAGTTGCAGTAAAATACTGTTTTATTTTTACATAGTTTTAAAAAGAAGTTTTACTATAGATGTTTTTGCTTTAATGAACATTATTTAATAAAATAATAATAAATAAAACAATTATTTAATTAATTACATTTTCATTTTAAATAATAAATACATTATGGCAAATTTTAGCAGCCATACAATTTTTTTTTCTTAAATTTGTTAATTTAAATTTATTTAATTAATAATATATTATAATAAAAACATATATATAAAAACTTATATTAGCACTATGATTTTACAGTTGTACTGTAAATTAAAATATCATCTTATTTTTTATTTTACTTGGTTTTAACATTTTTTTTACTATATATGTTTTTTTCCTTGTTTTACATTAAAATAATAAATAATTTGACTGTTAAATTTCATAATTAAATTAACATTATAATTGATAATTTAAATAAATTGATAATATATATATTTTTTTTTAAATCACATTAAAAAAAACTAAATTCATTCATTCATTCATTTTCTTTTTGGCTTAGTCCCTTTATTAATCTGGGGTCGCCACAGCGGAATGAATCGCCAACTTATCCAGCATTTGTTTTACGCAGCGGATGCCCTTCCAGCTGCAACCCATCACTGGGAAACATCCACACACACTCATACACTACAGCCAGTTTAGTTCATCAGTTCCCCTGTACCACGTGTTTGGACTGTGGGGGAAACCGGAGCACCCGGAGGAAACCCACACCAACACGGGGAGAACATGCAGACTCCACACAGAAACACTAACTGAGCTGAGACTCGAACCAGCGACCTTCTTGCTTTGAGGCGATTGTGCAACCCACTGCGCCACCGTGACGCCCCAGAACCTAAATATTAAAAATGCATTTTTCCTCCATATAGTGCGCATCTGACCTTGGTGAGGAGGTAATTTTCATCCACGAGCTGCTCGATGATGCTGAAGTGATCCGTGTCAGAAACATCTTCAAAAGACACTTTAAGACCAGCAGATTCCAGGGCCTCGACGAGAAAAACACATCCACAATACAACACAGATCCCCGCAAATATAACACACATTCATTATAATGCAAATATAAAACAATGCTTGATTAATAACACAGATTAATTAAAGTTAAGAGCAACAATACACTAGAATTCTGAATAAAACACAAAAGTAGCCTAATAATCATAGTGATATTATGACATTTGCACAATAATTAAATGTTCCTACTTTAAAATATTCCTCCGACTGTTTGCGAAACTCAGGCGAATCGTTCTGCGCCACAGCGACGATGATGTCACAGGAAGCAGACGAGACCTTGAGCTGCGACAGGAAGTGACTGGGGCTGTTCCTTAATGCAACTTCCCTGAAAAAAACATCACTATTAACATCTCACACTGTATTACCATCACTGTTGATTTGATTGACATAAGTATTGTGGAAGTGTGTTTTGGGCCAATGAGATTCCTCCAAGGGCGGAGCTTCACAGCAGGCCATTATGAACACATTATAAGAGGCACAAAGCAACTGTTTCAGAGCTTTATAAATAGAAGATTTACACTGTTTAGTGGAATAATGCAAATGACAGCACATATTCACGTTTTCAATGACTTAGTATTTAAAAAAAGACTCATACTCTGTCATTTTCAGCGGCTCGTTGACGTATGTGGACAGAATGGGCTGAAGATCATAGATGCCGCTCACCAGAAATGCACCTAAGAGCAAAATAAAGAATAAATAAATGTCTAAAGGCAAGTTAAATATCATATCAGGGTAGTGTTGGGCGATGTTGACCAATTTGGCATCCTACGATGACTAAATAAATAAATAATTAAGTCAAAAATGTCTGTTACTATTAAAATATTGGTCTTGTTCAACACATATTTAGATTTTAGGTCAACTTTGATTAAACAAGATGCAAACTTTGCATTTCTAAGACGTACCTTTGATTTGTGGTGATACGTCATATTGTGTCCAGTCAGTGGACAGAACCATCGCTGCCAGATGAGCTCCAGCTGAATGACCACACAGGTAAAGTCCACTGCAGAAGCAGAGAAACACCAGTACAGTTACATTATCAGTTACTGATTACATATTACATGACAGAAACAGTAGTCAGTATGGTGTGGTACAGGTATGATAACGTAATCAGGCTATTTTTGGATTTCATTAAGATTCCTTTTGTGCTCTTTTGTAGATTACTTTTAGATTAGATTTAGATTACTTTTGTGCTCTTT